>PVLC010004359.1:6873-32389 GCA_004027655.1 Graphiurus murinus
TTTTTTTTTTTTGGTTTTTTTTTTTTTTTTTTTTGCGGTACTGGGGATTGAACTCAGGGGCATTCTACCTTTGAGCTACACCCCCAGCACTATTTTTTATTCTTTATTTTGAAACAGGGTCTCACTAAGTTGCAGAATGCCTCACTAGGTAGCTGAGGCTAGCCGAGAACTTGAATCCTCTGGTCTCAGTCTCCCAAGTACTGGGATTACAAGCGTGCACCACCACGCCTGGCTAGCACCAAGTTTTGTGGCCAAGAACAAAACAAGAAAGAAGGAAGAAAGAGAGGGTCCTGTAATTACTTTCAAGTCTCTCCTCTTGGTGCTTCTTGGCAGATAAACTTAAGAAATCAGGCCTTGAAAGATATTAGTAATAAAGCTTTCCAAGGCTCTTCCAATCTGATATTTGCTTAGAGTATTCACTGGTGTTTAGAGTATTTATCTGAGCTAATCATCATGATGGCTTAAAATCATATAGTGAGTTACCTGAACTTACATGTAAATGTATATATAAATTGTACTAACAGTGGGCTTTCCCATGTATTTTTAGCAGATTTTAATCTCTTGATAACTCTCAGGAAATAGAGAATTATTACCACCAATTTTAGACATGGAAAACTGGACTCAAGAGAATGTGACAGAACAGAAACCAAGATTTGCCTCAGACAGGGCCCAGACTAGGGGAGAGCAGAGACACGCAGGTGTAGGCTTGGGTCCCATCTTTGTCTAAAATTTTGACTTATTTTTTTCTATCATGGATGTTTTTTTCAGCATTATACGGATTTTCTTGAAGGATTGCAGGAAAGTACGATTGATCTTGGTTACTGAGGTTTTTGACACTGTGCCACACTTTGCTCCAGAGGCAGGCGCTCTCTTGCCTCTCCCATTCCCAGTCCTGCTAAGTACGTCACGGCGACTGTACCAGCTCTGCCCCGTCCCTCTGCAGTTTTTGGCTCAAAATTCTAAGTAAACTACGTTTAATGAATACATATCCCATTCACTCCGCTTTCCAGCTGCAAAAAAGAAAGATACGCATTTGCAAACACGACGTCTGCTTTTGATTGTTCTATGCTTTAAATGCCAAGCCATTTAGAACATCTTAAAATACAAAATGTGTAAACATCTATTAACCACATGCTTAACACAACCCAATTTGGCATAATAGAAAAATGCTGGTTGTAGCAAATTCAAAAAGCATTCCAGCCACATTTTCACATCAAGACAAAAGTTTGTAATCAGAACTTGATTAAATATGTGACCCTCGTCATGTCTCTCAGGATTAATAGAATCCCCTACACGTAATGTAAATAAGTCCAATCCAATACAGTATGGAGCTAAAAAAAAATGCTTTTGTCTATTATTGACTGTAATAAGGAACAAAATGAATTTAGAAAATTAAATTAAGTTCCCAAAGAGCCCAAGGGTACTGGATACTCTGCCATTGCTAAGATACACACACACACACACACACACACACACACACACACACACACACACACACAGATATATATGTGTGTGTATATATATATGTATATCTTGACAATATACATATACACACACATATATATATATATATATTTGTAATTGCATGAACTTGTTACACTGATGTTTTCCTAGCATTTCTACTTTCAAAGAATGCCTCAAATCAACAATCCCACTCTCTAATTCAGTGCGGGGGAAGGAAAATGTGGTGTGAAAAAATAATGAAGAAAGCTCTTCCAGTAAGAGTTTTGCTTTTCCTGGAGGCAGAAACAAGAAACCAATCCTGCTATCATCCTCAGTCTTCCAGCGGTAAACCTCCAGACCCTCTTTAACGGAAGCCATTAATATTTAATAACCACGGGAGTCGCAGCACGCCCCCAAGCAGAGGCTGACTCAGAGATGTTAAAAAACGACAGAGGTAAAACCGGTCTTGTTTTAATTGACGTAAATCGAATACATAAAAGTAAGAGTTGGGTCAATTTAGTCGATCTCATTAACATTTAATCAAATAACTCTTCGAGCCGTGGTGTCCCATGTAGGTGAATTACAGCAACAACAAACTTCATTTCACGCTCCTCAGCTTTTAGCAGGAGTTCCTCAGCTGTGCTCATCTCTCTCCTAATGAAAATGAACGCTGTTACCAATGCAGAGGAGTGGGCTTTTTTTTTTTAAACACCCTTCTCAAATGTTTTTGCCTATTGCAAGTTAGCCAGAATCTTTTTATTTATTAAACATTTATTGAGCACTTTCGAAAGTAAGAGACCCTGTGCTAGATAAAGACTACTTCCCCATAAAGTGGGAGAAAACCTATTAACCGTACAGTTCGTCATAGAAAAAAGGAGTGTCATTTCTACTTCAAATATATCATACTGAAGGATTCAGGCAAAATACTCCTCTTAATAAATATTTAGAAATAAGACAAAAGTAGGTAAATTCAAGCAATACTAGAAGAATCAAAGTTCAAAAGTATGTGATTGGCTAAAATTGTCTTACAAACCTTAAATAATAGTTGGAAATCATGTGTCCAATGTACAAAATTTTAATATTAAACAAAACTATTTATCCCAGTGTCCTTTAGAGTAATAAAAACTGTCAACCATTTAAACTCCCAACAATAAGACATGAGACAAGAAAATCACTGTACACCAAAGGATGGAATTATACGTAGGGATTGAAAGGAGCGTCTATGGAGAATGTTCTGAAAAATAGGATAAAAATATTAGATAAAGAAAAGCAGAATTCTCTATATGTGATATTTTCTCCTTACTTAGCACTTCTTAAAAATGTCTAAGTTTTCAACAATAATTAATCATATAACCAGAAACAAGTAATTTTTCTGATTTTTTTTTTTTTTTGGCTTTATCTTAAAACAAAGTGAAGCAACTGATAGACAGGGTCAAAAGGGGCTTGTTCCTTATCCGTGATCACTACCTGGCTATGACCTCTTGCGTTTCCTAGGAATTAGGTTCTGTTCACTCTTCTAGAACAGATCATTCTTGCTCTAACATTCTGTTCGATATGTGTGTCCTCAGCCACAGAACCTCACAGACTCAAAGTAAACTTCTTTCTTTGGCAAATTAGAAGGCTCTGCACAAAGGTGAGATACTGTTATATTAATAATAATTGATATGTTTGTATTTAGTTCCGCCTACACTCCCTAACAGTATGCACATGACTGGCACTAAGCAAATATTGGTTGGATTGATGGATCTAAATAATGAACCTACAGGAGATAATAAATGTACCTGTGTCCCAGCCCCTTGGATTGGCAAACTAGAAAAGTGAGGCCAGCTGGGCGTGGTGGCGCACGCTTATAATCCCAGCATTCGGGAGGCTGAGACTGGAGGATCCGGGTTCGCGGTCAGCCTCAGCTACCTAGTGAGGCCCTCCGCAACTTAGTGAGACCCTGTTTCAAAATAAAGAATAAAAAATAGGGCTGGGGGTGTAGCTTGGAGGTAGAATGCCCCTGAGTTCAATCCCCAGTACCGCAAAAAAAAAAAAAAAGAAAAGTGAGGCCAGATGAGTAATTGACTTAATCAAGTTCGCACTATCCGCCAACACTCAAAGCCAGGTTTATTTACAGCTCTAAATCCAATCTGCTGCCCACTGTCTCACCTTTGGTTATTCAAATATTGTCTTATTGTCTCAGTCTGCTCTCAGAATTATTCAAGCATATCTAAATCATTTGAATTCTGTAATAAAGGGCAATTGTCCAACTCTGAGTTAAATACCAACCCAAATCCACAACCTAGCTATTTTGCTGAAGGATTTCCAAGCAAACAAATGGGTAAAAGAAGAGTTTTTATTTCAAAGGGCCCGCTCGCTATTCATCTCCCTTAAGACATAATTTTAATTTCTAATCTTGGTATTTGAAGACTCTTCCCAGAGAAGACACGCACATGACCCACAAGGTAAAGGCAACCTTGCACAGACGTGACCCTGACACTGACACACCTATCTCCCTTTCACAGGCTGCACCTCTGGCATGAGGCCGTGGTGTCTAATCTCACTAATGAATTGCCCGTCACTATCTCTGCCACTGGGACCCGCGGGAATAGGAGACAAGCTCGAGTTAAGTGGCAGGCAGAAAAATGAGATGAATCAAGAGCTGAAGAAAATAGCATCACCTGGCTCTACAGTAACCAGCTTTACTGTGGAAAGGCAGAGAAGCAGACACATTCTGCTATGTTAACAACACTTTTTAAATAGATCATGCCCCTGGTCAAAGGTACCATCCTGATACAAATACCAGTAACAGCTACCAATCACTGAACACCTCCCACGTACAAAGAACTGTGATAATTGCTATATATTTTTTTTTTCTAACCCTTACCAGGTAGATACTATAATCATCCCATTTTGTAGACAAGAATCTGATGGTCAGAGAATTTAAGTTACTTGCCCAGGTTCATACAGGGAGCAGGTGTTAGAGCAGAGAACGGAGACGTCACAGCTCAGAGATTCACGCCTCAGAATGGGGCACTGAGGCATACTGAGTGTCGTAGGTTGGTGGGATTGGTGTGGGAGGTCTCTCTGACCTGCTCCCACCTTCCCCTCCTGAGAGCTGGCCCTAAAAGAATTCTCTGACTCACCTTCCCTGAAAGTAGGTCACAAAGGCCCTCATTCCGGACAGGTCCTGAGCAACGTCACACGGGGAGACCAAAAAGAATCTGCACCTAATGTCTTCCCCAGTCTGCTATCCTTAGATCCTACACTTATGTCTTCCAATCATACCTCTCTACATGACCATCCAGGAAAATAAAGTTTTCCCTGGATCTTCGGGTCTTCATTTTCTGAAGGCTCCTGTGTCACTTAAAGCTTGTGTTAAGTAAATGTGTTGTGCTTTTCTCTGCTAATCCGTTGTTATTATAGGAGTCTCGCCATGAACCATGTAGTAGGTAAGGAAAAGATATGATTTTCTTTTCCATACAAAAGCCATTCTTTTTTTTTTTTTTTTTTTTTTTTTGTGGTAGTGGGGATTGAACTCAGGGGCATTCTACCTCCGATCTATACCCCCAGCCCTATTTTTTATTCTTTATTTTGGAACCTGGTCTCACTAAGTTGTGGAGTGCCTCACTAGGTAGCTGAGGCTGGCAGCAAACCGGAATCCTCTGGTCTCAGCCTCCCAAATGCTGGGATTACAAGCATGCGCCACCACGCCCGGCTCAAAAGCCATTCTTGATCAGCCTCCAGAGTCCATCCTAAAGCCCCTATACTAGGATTTCCCAAAGTATGCTATGTGAAGCAGGGTCACTCCTCCTATTTAGGAAACATTAGAAATACTTCATACTATATTCCAACAGAATTAAATTACTATGTTTCTGAGAAGCTCTGCTTAAAGTCAAGACTTTAGCTCGGTATTTCACAGACCAACAATATCTGACCAGAAAAAACTTTTATTTTTCTTGTGCAATCTTGGTAATATTTCTATGAAATACATTCTGGGACTTTTATCCCTTCAGTAAACATGTTGGAGGAATATCTATATCCAATGCACTGCTCTGTGCACCCTCAGAAAAGCATCTGGACTAACAATGGTCAGGAAATATATTTCTGAGTAGATGGCCCAGGTATGCAAAGAAACCAGACTTGAAGAAAGTGCAAAGGTCCTGGGGTGCAAGCAAGCTTGCTTGTTGGTTGGTGGAAGCACAGCAAATGGAAGAGGAGGAGCCAAATTTGTGGTCTTATCTGTCTGTATCTGGGTTAGCAATAGGAAGCCACTGGGACATTTTAAGCAAGGGAGTAATACTGTCTGATGTATAGTGTGAAATGATCACTCTGGTTGCTATCTAGAAGGCAGAGTTTAGAAGGAGAAGAATGGAATGAGGACGCCAATTAGGAGTCTGATGTAGTGATCCAGGAGGGATGAAGGAGGATGGGGCCTGAGAGCAGCAATAGGAGCTGGTGAGAAATGGTCAGCTGCATTTTGAAGCCAGATCCACAGATATTTGTCAATAGACAAGATATAATGGCTCAGGGAAAGAGAAGAAACAGGGATGGCAACTGTCTTAGTCTGTTTTCTGTTGCTGTAACAAAATACTTGAGACTGGATTATTTATGAAGACCAAAAGTTTACTCGGTGGCTCTGGAGGCTGGGGCATCCAAGGCACAGCACCAGCACATGGTCAGCATCCAGCAAGGAACTTCTTGCTGCCTCAGAACCTGACACAGGACACCACGAGGTGACACTGAGCAAGCAGGCCAGCTTGGTTCTCTCTTACTGTTCCTGTAAGGCCACTAATGACATCATGGGAGCCCTACCTGCATGACCTCATCTAATCCTGATTACTTTCCAAGGCCCCACCTCCAAAAACCATTCCCATGAATGTCAGGACTAATTAAACCTTTGAAAATTGGGGAGACACATGCAAGTCATAGTAAAAACAACAAACAAACAAAAAACGAAACCAGCAACCTCGGTGTTTTTGCCCAGAGTGGCTGCGTACTTTGTTATGGGTTGAATTTTGCTCCTCAAAAGTATAGGTTGAAGTCCTAACTCCCAGTATCTCAGAATATGGACCTATTTGGAAACAGAGCCTTTCAGATATAATTAAGTTAGAGTGAGATCACAATGAAGTAGGGTGGAGCTTTAATTCAGCATAATTCATGTCCTTATAAGAAAAGGCAGGAAACACAGACTGGACAACGCCATGTCAAGACAGAGACACAGAGAAGACAGCCACATAAACAGAGGCAGAGACTGGCATCATGCATCTACAAGCTGAAGAACACCAGGGATTGCTGGTGCACACTCAAAGCTAGGAGATGAGGAAGGACTCCCCCCTGCAGGTTTCAGAGTGCTATGCGCTGCTAACACACTGATTTTAGACTTCTAGCCTCCAGAAGTGTGACACAATAAATTTCTATTGCTTTAAGTCACCCAGATTGCAGTATTTTGATATAGCAGCCCAAGGAATCTAATATGAAGTGTGGAGCCATTCCTGGAAGTTCAGAAGGCTATGGATGGAGTTGGGATGAAGAGGGGAAGGTCCAGAGCCCCAGGAGCTCTACTGTACGCTGCCTGCGAGGCATCCAAATGAACACTTTGAGTGGTCAACAAGAAAACAGGAAGGAGAAGCCACACTGATTTCTGATGTAAGGACTGTCTCCCATTAATGTAAGCCAGGATTTGCCACGGGGCCCTTTATGGAATACTAGTTCAGCAAGAGAAAGGTAAAATGTTCAGGAAATTCTGGGTCAAATAACATAAAATGTAATTCCGAGCATCTTGGGACCTCTCATCCTACATACAGTTGAAGAAATGCATGGCTAAAATGGTATCGGCTTCTTCTGCCATATGCAGAATTTGAAGTCCCATGCTGGAAAGATGAGAAAGAGCTGAGCATGGGAGATGCCAGCCCAATGTCTTCACACAGCTACCCACAGACAAAAAACACACCAAACCCCCCTACTAAGAATTTTGAAATCTAACGTGAATAGCATCTAAGGCGGAGACAATGGGAAAGGCTGTGGACTGGCTGGTCTGGTTCTTGAGCCACTGAAACACTCTCCAGTGTGGATTCTGTCAGCAATTTCTTTTCTTTTCCTTTTGTAATACTAGGAATGGAACCCAGGGCTGCCACAGCTTCTTAATAGTTGGATCTTGAGCAAGGCTCGGTCCACTGGAGTCCTGCAAGGCAGACAATTCCAAAAGAAGGAATGCGTGGCATATCCCACTTTGCATTATGTTATATTCTGGAAATTTGGGGTGCTTTGGGTTTTGCTTTCATATTAATTATAAAGGAAAATTTCTTTTTTTTTTTTTTTTTTTTGTGGTACTGGGGATTGAACTCAGGGGCATTCTACCTCCGAGATATACCCCCAGCCCTATTTTTTATTCTTTATTTTGAAACCGAGTCTCACTAAGTTGCGGAGTGCCTCACTAGGTAGCTGAGGCTGGCCTCGAACCCTGATCCTCCGGTCTCAGCCTCCCGAATGCTGGGATTACAAGCGTGCGCCACCACGCCCGGCTCAAAGGAAAATTTCTTAGAAACACAAGTTGGCTGGATGGATTATGACTCCTCCATATAAGCTGAAAAAGCAGTGCCTCAAAACAACCCATAAGAAATTCATTAACCACATACAAACATTAGTCAGGATACAGGCTTTACAAGCTTGGTTACTAAACAGCCTTGTGTTCCCTCTCAACACACAGGTTAGAAACAAAATAAATAAGCCAAAGAGATTTAGGTCTACTATTTTATCTATGAGTAAAGAAGGCTTTAAGACAGATAGTTTGTCTACCTCCCCCTTGTCTCCCTGACACATCAACTAACTCTCTAGCTGCCTGAGAAAAAGATAAGGACACTGCTTAAAGTAGCTAAACAAATAGAAAAGATTTAAACTAACGAATAGAGACTCTTCGTCGTTAACCTTTAACACTGTTTTGTACTAAAAGAATCTTTATATACGTATCATATTTTGTAACCTTTACTGTTTTCTTATTCCCATCAAATACCATGAAAAATGGCTTCTCTAGTTAAAGATGTACCCACTCGACCTTTGGAAAAACAAGTCTGTAAAAATTCCTGTTCTATATGCCTCATTGCAAAAAAATAGTATAAAACAGTGACTGACAAACAATAAAACAGATGCGCTTCAACACTGCATGCAGTGTGAGTGTATTCTCACGACCTCGTCTCATTTCCCACCTGTCAACAGACCCCCGACCCCACTGCCTGGAGTGCTGGACCCCCGGCACAGGGCCTCATGCATTCTAGGCTTGATTCTACCACTGAGCCACATCTCCAGCCCTGTGGCAGCAGTTTCTGAAAGAAAAATAAATAAATGAAAAAGAAAAATAAGTAAGTGAACAAAACAAATCTTACTTTCACTCTTACTTGCTGCATTAAATCACTTGCTAAAATCACTAATCTCCATATTACCAAATCCCAAAGAAATGTTTCAGTCTTGAGTTTTATGACATGTTCTTATTGCCCTTTTTGCAACCTTATCATTGCCTTCCCTTCTGCAGTCTGTGCTTTTGAGGGTCTTCTAGAACTTTTTCCTTCATAGTCTCCTCTTCCTCTGCTCCCTCCTTAAGTATGGGGCTTCCCAGGATTCCATTATTCACCCTACACACTCTCCAGGGTGGTCAACATTTCAAGGAGCACCTTCTGCTGACCCTGCTCAGAACAGCTCTTCTCCAAGTTTCAGGCATGTCAATCTAACTGCCAGCTGGACTGATGTCCTGTGGGTTTATCAAATTCAACCTGTTGACCCGGACCCCAATCCCACTGCTAAAACAAGATGCCCTGAACACATTCATTTACTTCTGTTCCCACCGGAAACCTCTCTAAAATGAGAGTCAAGACATTAGTTTAAAGGTATAAATCCCACGGCCCAAGAAAACATGAGAGACAACAGCAAATGCGGCTGATCACACTTCCCTTGTTGCGCTAGACAGAACACAAACAGTTTACAGAGAATGAAAGCAGAACACAAATGGAAAACAAGATAATTCACATTGCACAACTGCAGAAAGGCACAAAAATGGAAAGTACTCAAAACTGCAGAAATAAAGGTGATTGCCAGGCTGGCAATGGAGGGGTAGTGAATAACTCGAACAACAGACTGGTCGTTGGGCCCTCTCTCCAACGAGAGAAGAGACAGAGGAGGGGACAGAGTTACTTTGTAGAAAGTTAGTTTTCAGAAAATTTAACCAAAGACACTGTAGAGTTGAGAATATGAGAAACAGTGAGAAAGAGTCTCTATGCTACAAACTGAAAAATACATCAACACACCCCACTCCTGGAAGCAAGTGCTGAGAACGCTGGCAACAAGGACTAGATGTGTCCATCCTCATCCCGTGCAGGAGGCTAAAGGTTTCCTCTCTGCAGTAACTGAATTCTCTAAGAGAAGGCACCTACAAACACGGGGTCCTCCCGTGAAATGCCTTGCACCCCTCCAATCAATGAACTGCTGACGGGCCCTGCACTACAATGGAGCACCCACCCAGTAATTCAGCTTCTCAAACTTACATAAACGGACTGCACGCAGCCACAGGAGAGCCCCCAACTGGGAAGAAAATGCAAAAGAACTGCATACAAATGACAAACAAGCAAAAAAAAAAAAATCAGTCATATATATATATAATCTCCTTATGGAGGTAAAACTTTGCATTCAGGTAATAGCAGAACAGAACGCCAGCTTTAAAAGGGATTTGAACAATCCCAGTAGAGGCAGTTATTAACTCAACAAAGTATATGAAATTGTACAAGAAGGGGATTGCAATTATAGTGAGGTACTTGGTAGTGAGCAATACTTGCATAGTAAAGTCAACATTAGATATTGACTTGGCAGAAAAAAACCATCTGACTAGCTAGGCTACCAGGTAAGAAGTGCTAAGTTCTCACCTGGTTGAATACAAGGTAAGTAGAAAGTATCTCAAATTAATAAAAAGCACAATTTTAGTACAAATTAAACGTGGCTAGGAAGATTACTTAGAAATGTGGAGGTAAGCAGCATATAATAAATGGGTAAAAATATAGGAGGAGATCTCTGAGAGAAAGAAAGGATGAGGAGGGTGAAATTAAAAAGTTTTATTATGGGAGTTGCAATGTTAGTTGGATTTTTCACCTATGTCTACGTATTATATTGCAACAAGTCAAAGGTAAATAACTCAAATACTAAATTCGTTATCTTCTTCCCTGAGTGTGTCCTTCCTTATCTATTTTCTGTTTTGCTTAGAAATACCCCTATGCTGCCCAATCCTACGACTGGGAACCCACGGTCTGTTCCTGACTCCTCTGTCTACCTCTTACTGTCTCTTCACTGTCCATCCCCAGCTGAACGCCCTCGGTGGCTTCTCAAGCCCACTGTCCCCTCTCGACCCTACTGCCGTGGTCTAATCTAGGTCCTCATCAACACTTATATATGTGCAAGCTAATTTCCAACCTTGACCTCAACTTCTGGTTAATGAGCCTCTGCTCTTGTGCTGTCATTTCTCCTATTGGAAAAGGAGGGTGTCAGGGGAATTATTCCATTTTAAAATGTGTTCAGCAGCAAAAAATAACCGACGTGGAGGCAGACGTAAGCATCAACAGGGAGTAGAGAAAGAGCAGGCTGAAATCTCAAGAAGTGAAGAGAGGGCTGATCATGGAGAGTCTTGTAAGATGTGCTAAGAAACTTATCTTTATCCCCAGTAACTAGGAACTGCTCAAGGGTTGATGTTTGCAAAGAATATCGTGGTCAGAGTGTAAGGATAGGCTCAAGATGCAAAGTTAGGTTTCACCATAATCTATAATAAGGACAATGCAAGCTTGCAGGAGGCCGGGGAAATGGCAGTGCCGTAGGGTGGTGAGGGCAGATTGGCAAAGAATAAGAAGGTGGAATTGGCAGAGCTTTGAGTGGTGAGATGACAGAGCCGGAGTAGAACCAAGAATCTGGAGTAGAACCAAGTTCACCTGACTTAGATGACTTGGGTAGGTAGATGATGGTACCATTAACTAAGATTGCCCACTACCTGAGTTTGCCATGAATTTAGCTAGCATTTGTGGGGTGTGTGTGTGTGTGTGTGTGTGTGTGTGTGTGTGTAGCTAGAATTTGTGGTGCGTGTGTATGTGTGTGTGAGAGAGAGAGGGAGAGGGAGAGAGAGAAAGAGTTAGAGACAGTCAGAAAGATGGAGAGAGAATACGAGAGGGATAAGAATGATAAGAATAAGATAAGAAAAAAACACTCCGGGGCCCTACTGCTGATCAGCCTGAGGCAGCTCCGGCAGAACACTGGCAATATCTCGACATTAACTCAAGGCCACACTGCAGCTGCAGAATGACGGAATGACGGGAGCATCTTCTTCTGGGCAATTGCTGTTTTCTTACTGAGGATATTATTTTGACCGTCCCTGCCACCTCCTTAACAGAGACTTCGAGAAAGTCAGTTACAGAAACGCCTGGCAGCTTGTGAGCAGCCAGTCAGTTGGGCCCCCTCTTCCCCACTCCTCCTGACTCACGGCACAGGGCCAGACCTCAGGAGGCCTCCTCCCAGGTCCCAGTCCCCTGGGAGTGGTCCCCCTTTGCTGTAAGTAAACTAAATAAACTAATTTTTTTGTCATTACATGTGTTCCTAGTGGTCTTTGGTCACTGTGCTTTGACATCCTACTCAGAAGGTGTGCTGAGAGAAAATAGAAATGGCAAAGAGACCATAGAATCTATGGAAAAGACACAATAAAGGCAGATCATAGAGGGCAGCCTGGACTCTCCACTCGGATGCTCAGGAAAGCCCTTCCCACAGTGCCTGTACACACCCAAGTTCAAGTCACGGCCTTCACTGTGTCAACAGGGATATCCTTGGGTCACTTAACGCCATCCTCCCTCCAAGCTTCAGTTCCTGCATTTGTAAATCCCAATGACTCTAGGGTGATATCACCCTCCACATCCTCTCCCAACGTGGAATTTCTAGGATTCTAAACTGCAGCCACCATGATCAGGATAAAATCGCTGAAGGCTCTGGGCCGCAGTGGTGATTCACGCCGGCCACCTTGATGAGACAAAGAGTTCTCATGCCCACTCTGGAGGCCCTGACCCTACACATTCCAGCCAATGTATATAAAGCAAGTTACCTAAGAAAGGCTATTTGGGGGTCTGTGCCACAAGACTGCTCCAATTACGTGTTGTTTTTGTTTTGTTTTGATCATAGATTTAAGAAAACAAAAGCCGATCAACAAATTCTCCATCAGTGGCTCCCAGCAAGTTGTCTCTGAAAAAAAAAAAAAAAGCCTAGATTTGGGGGACTCCAATATTTAGGCACACATGTCCAATGAACTGTGAAAAGGGCCCTGATTTTACACTGAGTGCAACCTTCTGCCAGCTCAGGAAGTCTCTGTGTCACAGAGGTAGCAGAGAGTCACTCTCCTCCAAGCCAAGTAGATCACAAAAATGGAGAAACCAAAGTAATACAAACAATTTCCAGTTGATTTGCTGCTCTACACAATATTCTTCATGGAGGGACTTAGACGAGAACCATTTTCATGTTCAGCTTGGGCTATGCCTGCCGATTTCCCCTCATGTCAAATATTAACTCTGTATCATGGGGTCCAGACATGCTTCAAAACAGCTTCGTCTTTAGTTAACTTTCTATATTTCTTGCTGCTGGACTTAAGAGCTTATGGGCTTTCCCCGAGTCAGGTCTCTTCCAGCAACCTTCCTATCCTTCCTCTGCACTAAACAACCACACTTCTTGGTTCATTCAAACGTCCAGGCCCTTCCACATTTTTCCCCATGCAAACGGTTTTGCCCCCTCTACCAGTACTCCATTCATTAGAGATTTTGTATGGCATATACTACAGGGTGGAACACTTTGCCAAAACTTATGGGGAGTCAAAGATGAAAAAGAGATAACACCTGCCTTCCAGGAGCCCTCATTTTAGAAAGAAGATAGGCATACACATGAAAATCAGTAATTCCAGGCAGACCGGGTAAGCGTTGTAATAAGGCTCAAGGACTCAGTTCTATAACCCACTACAAATGACCCCTGCACTGGTCCAGTTCTCACTGGATCTTGATCCCTCCTGCAATGCAAACCCCAGTGCTTACTGTGCAACTGGCTACGTGTAACTTCAGCATAAGAGGACCGAGGAAGCAGCACGACTCTGATGGCCACCAGAGTCAACTGGTGTGATCTTGCTGTGGGCTCCATATCCTATCTCTCCCTCTCTCTCCAAAGTCTTACATGGAAAGAAAAATAAGTAAAGCCAAAAATGACCTTAGATACACACACAAGCAGAACTTTGGGGAAAGGCCAATGGTTGGCCAGGGTAACACAGACTACCCCATTTCATCCTTAAAAGAAATAGAAGATTGAAGGATTGAAGAGAAGAAACTGAAGACTGAAGATGTGTTCTGAAGGAGAATTAATGAGGAGAGTGTTAAGCCAAGGGAAGTAGGAAGATTTCATGACACTATTAGTTCCAGGGGTTGGTATTTCTAAGAGGTTGGCCCTTTGGGAAGAGTTCAAGAAGTCGGGTGAAAATTGGACAGGACCAGAGTGAGGACTCCCTGTCTCCCCAGTAACAAACAATTATGCAACTGTGCTTTGAGCTTCCCTGCTGAATAACCTCCAACACCAGCAAAGTCATAGCAAGGAGCTCACGTTTGCCTAACACATGGTTTCTTTGAGCACAGATGTAAGAAAACCAAACCCTATCAGCAAATTCTGCTAAAATAGTGCCTGGCACTCAGGAAGCAGTTGGGGAAGGTAGCACAGTCCAAGAGTAAGAAACAGTAAATAACGGCAAGGTCTGAAGTCCCAAAAAAGGAAAGGAGGAAGGGCCGGCCCCTGGATGCTTAAATAAACATTTCTGCTGGTAATTGAGCCTGAGTTTGATTTAAAGACAAGCACTCTCTAGAATTAGACTACAGAGAAAAGGTTAAGAGATAAGCCCCAGCTGTTTTAGAAAGATAAGATGCTAAGAATTTGTTTTTTCAGACTATTTTGTCTAAGAACTTAGTTACTCTCCACTTCATCTGCTCCAGGGTCTGAGTTAAAGCAATAAAAGCATGTGGTTTGCAATCAGGACCTGCAGTCTCTACCAGGGAAGAGAAATCTCAGCACCCTGGTTTCAGTTCAGTAATGCTTAGGAGCTGAAGTTTTACAAAGAAAGCACTTGACCGCAGTCCACTGAACAGTCAACTGTTGCTTAAATCTTGAAATTTGCAAACTCCAATCCTGGTTTTGACCATGAAAGTGCAGTGCTTCTTAGCTTTCTGTCCATCTTAACCACTGTTCCGTGTCCGTACAGTTGTTTTTGTTGGTGGTTTGTTTGTTTGCAGCACTGTGTGTCATGTATGCTAGGGAAGCCTTCTTTTTATTACTTTTTAAGTCCAAATATTAATGATTCATTATTCTATATTCCCAAAGTCAAGGACCCCCCCCCCTCTGAGGGGGGTGCTGGATTGAGGGGATGGTGGTAATCTCAGGTGCAATACCAGGGTAGTAGTTTTTCCTCTAACAAATCATGTGATTTCCCAAAGAAAGACAAATTCATTAACAAAATCCAGTAATTCTAAATGGGTACTTTACGTGTGTGTGTGTGTGTGTTGCTGGGGATGGAACCCAGGAACATTCTGCCTCAGAGCTACACCCCGAGCCGTATTGTATTTTATTGCATTGCATTTTTTGGAAACAGGGTCTCACAAAGTTGCTGAGAGCCTCACTAAGTTGCCAAGGCTGGCTTCGAAACTCCAATCCTCCAGTCTCAGCCTCCCAAGTACTAGTATTACAGGCATGTGCCACCACTCCCAGCTGCCTGGACACGTCTACGTCCTTCAAACTGTTAGTCCAAGCCCATTTACTTACTAGGCTATAAAAGAATAATTACAATCCCACTTTAGGGCTGAGGGTGTAGCTCAGTGGTAGAGTGCTTGCCTAGCATGCGTGACGCCCTGGTTCAATCCCCAGTACTGCAAAAAAAAAAAAAAAAAAGAAAAGATTTATGTCCCTCCCAAACAATGAAGGCCTGTAAAAGATGTAAAATATGAGTAAAACAGCTTCTTTCTAAGAACAAACAGTACACTGTGAAAGGTTGTCCATTGGTCCTTCACCAGCCCGGGGTACGCATTTAGCAAGTCCGGTCTGCTGAAGATCCTGATAACGCATAGACGCTCATAGCCAGCAAAAGCCAGCAGAATGCCAGTTCTCAAGTGTTCTAACTCTCGCTGTGAACAACATCCGTGCATCTACGAATGCATCCTGTGAACCTCACTATTTATGCACAGTGCCAATGCACAGATAAAGATTTTAAAGTTATTTTTCAACTTCATATAACGTATTCTCGTTGGGTTTTTTTATATCCTCCTTTGATATCTGTTCTTACTCATTCCCACAAAACAAGTAAAACTTAGTTCCCTGTTGAAAGGGAAGTATGAGTTTCTCCTTCCTCATTCTGTGATGAGGAAAGTGAGCCTGGGGGAGAAGTAGCATCCCTAATGTCACCCAGGTGGACACTGAAACCCGCATTCCAGCAGAACTTGCCCAGCTCCAAGAACCAAGCACTTTCTGCTAGGACCCCCTGGGGATGAAAAGAAAGCAGGGATAGTGAGGCAGGTGACCACACAAGTATCACCGGCGACCACAGTTATTAAATAGTCAGGAATGTTAAACACCTTGCTGCGTCCACCACTGACTTCAGCAATTGTAACTCAAAAGGAAAATTACCTTTCCCTGCGAAGCCAAGCTAGGCAGGCACTTTCTAATTCTGTATTCAAGAAGAAAAAGAGACCATTACCTCCATCTTTCAGGCCAAGAGACTGAGGCTACGTAAGCTTAAATAATTTGCCCAAACTCACCAACTAGCTAAGGCCAGAGCTGGAATTCATATCCATAATACGCCAAAGCAACGCCCCCTCCTCCTGTCCCCACGCGGACCCAGAAGGTCCCAAAGGTCCAGTCCAGTGGCAGAGAGCTGCCAGCTGCTGCCTCCTCGCTGCCTCTGGTTTTCCCTAACCCCACATTCCAAGAATCACCTCCTTTCCTTAAGCCAAGACTCCTAGTTTGGGGCTTTCAAACCGAAAAACGACTCTTACTGCTCTCTCTTCTCCCAGCACCCACGAATTCACCGGCAGATTCGCCAAGGGGAGGGAGAAAACGTGCCCATCCCCTCCGCCCCCGCACCAAGAGGACCCAGGACCCGCCGCGTGGCACTCCCTGAGAAGCCCCCCAGACTACAAGTCCTCGGTCTGGAAGCTTGTGCCTGGAACCTTCAGGGGCCTTCCCAGGCTGCGCGCCCCCGGGGCATCCCCAAGTTCTCCAAATTGAAAATCCAAGCCGCCAAGACCTCCCCACCGCAATGTCACCTGCAGTGCTTCCCTTTCCTTTGGCGCTGAGGGCTCCCGAGAGCACGTGCCTTGCGTTCACAGCGTCCGGGGGACCCGGGGTGACCGGTCCCTCTGCGCCCTGGTCACGCAAGTCGGGCGGGTGGCGCTCCTGCCTGTGCGCGCAGACCCCCGCCGGCGAGTCCCCGCTGAGGGTCCCAGGACAGGCAGGCGAGCGGCAGCGGGTCCAGTGGCCCGAACCCCGCGGGCACCAGCTCTTAAGCGCTCCTCTGGGCCCACGTGATCCAGACCTACCGAGCCAAAGGTGTGTCCGCACCTCCCAGTCCAGAAACCTAACCGCGCTGAGTCAGCACTTTCTGTTTTGGAACAACCAAGCAGCCTCCGGGTGGAATCCCTAAAAATAATAGAGAAAACGCAGCCGATGGTGCAACGCAGGTTGGGTTGTTCGTTTTGGGTTTCGATTTGTTGTCCCACTTTGTATTAACTGCTTGGAATTCCAACCCTGTATTTTGGAATTATTTCCCCGCTCAGCGTTTAACTGGAAACCAAGCGATGTTTTGCCCCCGCTGCTTAAAAAATCCACCCTCATTGGTAGATCAACGACATTCCAACCACATTAACAGTGAGCTGGGATCAGCAGCTCCTGCGTCTTCGCGGGGATCCGAGTGCACCCCGGGTGCTCTCTGCTACAATGATCCCAGTTTTGCAAGTGGGGAACTGAGACTTCTGTTAAAGTACCCCACTCAAGGTCACAGGACCTGTAAATGACTTGAATACATATTATTAGCCACCTCCAGGTGCTGGGCACTAAGCCAGACAACAGGGGGAACCAGAAATTAAAAAGACAGGATGGTAAGTAGATAAGACATAATCAGGGAGGTCATCAGGGGCCACTGGGAACCTTACCCAGCCCTTCTCCAGCCAAGTGTGACTGCAGGAGTGAACCCGGGGGGGAGCTGGTGTTGGGGTGAGTCCTCAGCTCAGGAACTCAGGATCTGCAGGGTCCTTGGCTAATGTGACAGAAAAGAATTTCCACGCACCAGTCAGAGACCTGGACAGAGGTTTATTTGGGGAAAAGGGAAAAAAGGAAGAAATACACATTCAAGAGAGAATGTGGGCCACCTCAAGATGAGGAAGGCATTTTTGAGGAGTTCAGGGCTGTCTTCTCATAGAGGACTTTCGTGAGGGGTGGGCTAGAGGAGGTATGTGAGGATGATCTCAGTCCGGTAGTCCCCTAGGCGGTTTATGGTGGCCGAGTAGCCCGGTCAGCTCTAGGGTGGATGATCTCAGTCCAGTAGTCCCAAGGCGCTTCCTGGTGGTCTGGTCAACCTTAGGGTCCTCAGGTTGATTGGGGTCCTCATTAGCTGATTGACAGATAAGCTGGAAAGTGTCCTAAATTGTAGGTTTTTCAAAATATCGTACCTGTCTTGCTATCAATGCACAGGGCAATTATACTTCCTTTTAGTTAACTCTAAGATTTACAGATTTCCCAGGAATTGGGGAGAGTCAGGCCTGGGAAAGAGAACCGGTTTGTGGAGTAGAGGCTGAAGTGCTTCAGCCCCAGGTTTTTTATATTAAAGTTATACTTTACTTTCCCTTCCTGTCTGTCTCCTTCCTACCTACTTATTTCTTCTCTCCTACATAACTGGGAGAAGAGCAGCCTGCCAGCCCACCAACCAAAGGGAAATCATTGCTTTAAGCCACTTTCAAATTTTTTTTTTTTTTTTTAGTTTTATTGGTGCATTATAGTTCTGTGTGGTGGTGACATACATGCACACAGCACCTGGTCGGCTTTTCCCCGGCTCTTTCCCCGTACAGGGTCCCGAGACTGACATTGGTATTCTCACATATGTACCTACATGTCAATGGAAGTGTTTCCTTCGTTCGCTTTGGAGGAGTTTGTTATGCATCTAAAGCTACCTGAAGCCTTAACTTTGTGGCCTGGAACAAATTACTTAATGTCCCTGAATCTTAGTTTTCTCCTAATCATCTGCCCTACTGGGTGGTTGTGAGGACCAAATGAAAAGTTCTGTGTCAATCCTGTAGATAGCGACCGCAGCCGCCATTTAGCATCACACCTTTTGCATGGGAGTGCCTCCTATCTGCTGGTCGGCCTCTTTATGAAGAAAAAAAAATATTGGTGGGAAAACAATTTTCCTTTAAGGCCCATATTAGCCCACCTTTATGTTTGAAGAGCCCGTGGCAAGAGCACAGGTCCCGAAACCAGATGCCTAAATATTTAAAAGCCACCAACCAAGTTAACAAACCATTAGTTCCCACAGGTAGCATAACCTTCCCACCATGACGGGCAAGGATGGGAATGGCCAGGCTTCTGCATGTTCTGCACGTGAATGTGTGGGTCCAGGGCGATGCCGGTCTCTAGTTCCTGATCTGAACAAGTGAGCCCTAGGCAAGTGCTCCTTAGATGAGGGGCTAGGACAGCCACCAGCCAAGGCATACTGTGTCCAAAATGAAGCCCATTAAATGAAAACCAAACTGAGCTTTATAGGAAATACAAAATGAACCACACTTTAGCATCCTTATTTAAAAGCAGAGTGCCCCACAACTCTTAACTGCGGCTTTAATAACTTCAGAAGGATGAATGTTGCAACTTACAAAGACATCACTGGAAAGCTTAAATTTATTTAATAATTAGTTTTGTGAATGTTGAGTAAGTTATGTTTTTATTTTAATTTTTGTCAGTTCCCTGGAGTGAAAAATGGCCTATATTCACTAACAGCAAAGAATTGCAATTACATTTATTAAAGTCTGGTCATGCGCTGCACAGCAAGGTCCACGATGGACCACATATACAGCGGTGGTACAATGAAATCCTAGTGGAGCTGAGAAGCGCCTCTCACCTAGTGGTGTGATGAGGTCATAGAAAGCACATTGCTCGCGTGTCGAGGTAATGCTGGTCTAAATAAACATTCTGCGCTGTCAGTGGTCTAAAAGTGCAGCACAAGCAATTAGGTGCAGTACACAATACTTGATAGTATAATACACAATCATGTTACTGATGTATATTAATGATTTACTAACACTATGTTTTTATCATTATTTTATATTGTATTTCTTCTATTAAAAATTTTTAAAAAACTCTTTACTGTGAAGCAGTTTTCTGTGTCACACTGCAAGCGGCCTCCTGCATCTTGTGTTCCCTGCATCTCTTGACCGCATCCCTTTCCCTGGTGCTTGAGTTCATCTCAGGTTGTTTTGTTCATCATGACCCCTCAGCAAGGAAGGGACCACTTCCTGGTTGCCATAGAAACAAAATTTAAAGTGATTAAGAGACAAGTGTGGTGGTGCATGCCTGTAATCCCAGTACTTGGGAGGATAAGACAGGAGCATTGCAGGTTTGAGGCCAACCTCAGCAACTTAGCAAGGCCTTCAGCAACTTAGTGAGACCCTGTTTCAAAATAAAAAATAAAATAAAATTGGATAGAGGGTGTAACTCAATGGTAGAATGCCAATGGATTCCATCCCCAGTACCATCAAAGAGGATAAGAAAAAGTGACTAAGGACTGCAAAGATGGAAATCAGCCATGGTCCCCAGTCCAACATGCCTCATCCCATCAGAGCTGTGATCTTGAAGAACAGAGTCATAGGAGCTACTAAAAGAGCCGCATCATCGAAGGCAAGGAGACCACGGCTATCCTGTCCTTAAAAGCCCTGAAAGGACACTAACTTGGCCTCTTAGGGATGAAAGTCCTTGCAGGCATCCCTTTCCAGATTAGGGAGAAGTCCTCCACATGGCAGACTGGTAAGCAGTTGTTTTCCCTCCACATTCAGCTTAACTGGAGTTTCCCAATATCCTCCAGCAGCAGCTGCCTTCATGGATTATGGCAATTGTGAATTGTGCAGCTATAAACATAGATACACATGCATTGGTCTGATAGTTTGGTTTCCATTATTTTGGGTAGATACCCAGGTGGTATTGCTGGATAATATGGTAGGTTCATTCCCATTCATCTGAGGATCCTCCATACTGTTTTCCAAAGTGGCTGCACTAATCTGCAATCCCACCAGCAATGTATTAGGGTTCCCACTTCTCCACACCCTCGCCAGCATTTGTTGTTGTTTGTGTTCTTGATGATTGCCATTCTGATTGGAGTTAGGTGAAATCTCAAGGTAGTTTTGATTTACATCTCTCTGATTGCTAATGATGTGGAACATTTCCTCATACATTTATTGGCCATTTGTATTTCTTCTTTTGTGAAGTGTCTATTTAGATCCTTTGCCCATTTTTTGATTGGGTTATTTGTTTTCTTAGCTGTGAGTTTCTTGAGTTCTCTGTATATCCTAGATATTAGTCCTCTATCAGAAGAGTAGCTGGCAAAAATTTTTCTCCCACTCTGTGGGCTCTCTGTTGAGGTTCTTGATAGTTTTCTCTGCTGCACAGAAGCTCTTCTGTTTAATGCAATCCCATGTACTGATCTTCCTTTGAGTTGCTTGTGCTTTTGGAGTCTTATTGAGAAAGTTTTACCTGATGTGTGTTTTAAGCCAAGTGTTCTCACAAAATAATTAGAACGTTTAAAAATCTTAACTTACAAAGTAAAAAAATTACAGTAAGCCAAGGTTAATTATTATTATTATTATTATTTTTTGCAGTACTGGGGATGGAAAAAGCTACCTCCAAGCTACACCCCCAGTCCTATTTTTTATTCTTTATTTTGAAACAGGGTCTTACTAAGTTGCAGAGAGCCTCACTAAATAGCTGAGACTGAGTCAGGCATGGTGGTGCACGCTTGTAATCCCAGCATTTGGGAGGCTGAGACTGGAGGATCTGGGTTCGAGGCCAGCCTCAGCTACCTAGTGAGGCTCACTGCAACTTAGTGAGACCCTGTTTCAAAAATAAAGAATAAAAAATAGGGCTGGGGGTATGACTCAGAGGTAGAATGCCCCTGAGTTCAATCCCCAGTACCGAAAAAAAAAAAAAAAAAAAAAAAATAGCTAAGGCTGGTTGAGAACCCAGATCCTCCTGTCTCAGCCTTCCAAGTACTAGGATTACAAGTGTGTGCCACCACTCCTGACTTTAAGGTTAATTATTTAATTAAGAAATTATAAAATACATTTAGCATAGGCATGCAGGAATGGGCCTTCCTGGTTACTCACTGCTCACTCACTGACGCTTCCAGACCAGATTCTAGTCCTGAAAGCTCCATTTATGGTAAATATCCTATATAGGTACTCCAATTTTTAAAAAATCTTTTATACTATATTTTATACCTTTTAAATAGTTGAGTACATTTAGATCTGCAAATACTTACCACAGTGCCAGAATTGTCTACAGTATTCAGTATAGTAACATGCTCTATAGGTTTGTATCCTAGGAGCAGGAGACTCTACCAGAGAGCCTATGTGTGTCAAAAGGGGAAACCGGGCACTGTTATGTAAGTACACTCTAGGACATCCACACAATAGCTTAGTGATGAGCTCCTCAGATTGTGTCCCTGTTGTTTAGCCACACATGAATGTTATTAAAACTTGGAGTCAAAGGAAGTAAGCTTTCAAGTGCAGCTTTGTACATTTGTAGCATTTAAATTTTGAAGTTAGTAAAGCTGAAAGCTGCACTGCCATACTCAGAACACCCTGTATTTGAGTTTATTGTATATCAGGAATTTTGTTAGACATTTAAAAAACAACAAGACAGGAGTCTTCTGTATTTTTTGTTTGTTCATTTTTTTGTGTTTTGTCTTTATTTTTGTTTTATGGTAATGAGGAATGAACCCAGGAGTGTTCTACTTCTGAGCTACACCCCCAGCCCTATTTCATTTTTTATTTTGAATCAGAGACTCACCAAGTTGCAGAGGGCTTGGGTGAGTTGCTGAGGCTGGCCAGAAACCTGTGATTCTCCTGTCTCAGCCTCCCAAGTACTGGGATTACAGGTATGTGCCACCATGCCCAGCTAAGAACAGTCTTCTTTAAAAAAAACTTGCAGTTCAGTTACAGAGGAGGTGAGGAAGACATATGAATTGATTTTTCAGTACTATTAAAATTATTGTAATAATATTAATGCTGTAATTGAAATCCATCAAGAGTGCCCGGGATCAAGGACCAAGTGCCTTCCTAAAGTGCCAGGGGCCTGTTACCAGAGGGGGCAACATGAAACTGGGCATTGAAAAAACAAAAAGCCATTGAGGGGAATTGTGCTCAAGCCAAAAGCCAAGAGCATGCCCTGAATCCTCCAGCTGCTGCTCTGTTCTGGAAACAAGTCATGGTTCCTGCCTGGGTTGCGTGGACCAGGGCTTGAATAAAGCTGAGGTTAGGAAATCAAATTGGGAAGCTAGCTTGGGAAGGGCTTTACTGCTGAGCTCTGGAGTCTGGTGGCATTCAGAACTAGTAGACTGGGAAATATGTTTTCTCAATGAAACAGAACAGAACAAGAGAATACGTATCAGTTTACCAGAGCTGCTGTAACAAAGTACCCAAAACTGGGTGACTCTAAACAATAGAAATTATTGTCTCACAGTTCTGGAAGATGGAAGTCTAAAATTAAGGTGCCACTAGGGCAATATTCCCTCTGAATATGGGAGGGAAAGGATGCTTTCCTCCCTCTTTCAGCATCTCATAGCCACAGGTATCCCTTGGTTGTGGCAGCATTACGCTAAGCTCTTCTTCCTCTCCACAGAGCCTTCTCCCTGTGTCTCTTCCCAGCATCTTCCTGCTATGTGCTCCTGTGTCTGCGTCCCCCTTTCTTCTGTTTATAGAGACACCAATTATATAATGACCCCATTTTAACTTGGTCACTTCTGTGGAGATCCTATTTTCAAATAAGGCCACATGGAGATTAGAACTTCAACATGTAATGTGTGTGTGTGTGTGTGAGTGTGTGTGTGTGTGTGTGTGTGTGTGTGTGTGTGTATGTGTGTGTGTAGGGGGGACACAATTCAGCCCATGACAATAGAATAGAAAATACCAGGGGAAATAATGATTTGCAAAACTTTCTGTTCTGCTGTGCACGTATGTATGTGTGTATTAGTTTCCAGTGGCTGCTATAACAACACAAATTTATTGTCTTATGGTTTTGAAGTCAAAAGTCTCAAATGACGGCATCAGCAGGGCTATGTTCTTCCCGATTCCTTGACCTTTGCACTCCCTGGCTCTTGGCTCTGTCCCTGCATTCCTCTAGTATCTCGCTTTTGTCCTTATTGCTCCTCCCCCTCCCCATGAGGGCTCTCCTGCCTTCCTCTCACAAGGACTCTTGTGGTGACCGGTGTATCCACCTGAATAATACAAGAGGACCTCTCCATTTCAGGATCCTTAACTTAGCACCATTTGCAAAGTTCCATTTGACATGTAAGGCAAAATAGTCATAGATTCCAAATCAGGACCTGTACTACTTTGGGGGCCATTATTCATCCTATTACAGTCAGAATGAAAACCACATTTCTTACTATGAGATATGGTAAAAATTGCCTGAAAACCACCGCACTGGAACACTTTTGGATTTTCTCAATAAGATATATTGCTTTTCTTACTATAATCATAACACATGATTATTACAGAAATGTGAGGATATTGCAAAAGATCAGATTTTTTAAAATCCCACTGCAACTGCTCAGAGATAACCAAATCATGCATTTCTGACTAATCTTTAACTATACAAACATGTTTTGTTTTATTTTATTTTTTGTGGTACTGAGGATTGAACTCTGAGGATTGAACCCAGAGGCATTCTACCTCTGAGCTACACCCCCCAGGCCGATTTTATTTCTTGTTTGGGAACAGGGTCTCGCTAGGTTGATGAGAATCTCACTACTTGCTGAGGTTGTCCTCGAACCTGTGATCTTCCTGTCTCAGCCTCCCAAGTACTGGGATTACAAGTATGCGCCACCACAACCAGCACAAATATGTTTTAAAAAATGGAAATTGTGTCAGGTGTAGTGGCACAAGTCTATAATCCTAATTCTTGGGAGGCTGAAACAGGAGGATTGCAGATTGAAGAAGAGTCTCAGCAACTTAGTGAGACCCTGTTTCAAAATTAATAATTAAAAGGGCTGGGAGTGTAATCCTAAGGTAGAATGTCCTGAGAGTCAATCCCCAGTATAAAAAGAAAAGAAGAGAAGAGAAAAAGGAAAGGAAAGAAAGGAAGAAATTGTGTCATCTGGATTTATTTATCCTGTTTGTTTGGTTTTTGGTTTGGGTACTGGAGATTGAACCTAGGGGAATTGCACCTCTGAGCTACACCTCCAGCTTTATTTTTTGTTTTTTATTTTGAAACATGGTCTCGCTAGGTAGATGAGAGTCTCATTACTTGCTGAGGCTCTCCACACTACTGTGATTCTCCTGCCTCAGCCTCCCAAGTACTGGGATTACAAATGTACATCCTCACGCCCAGCTTTTATCTGCACTATATCCCAATTCTTTTCACAAGCTATTCATTCAAAAATATAATTTTAATGGCTGCATAATGCTCAGTCATATGAATTTATAATTTATTCAATCATTTTCCATTTGGTCATTTGGGTTGCTTCCAATGTTTTATTGTTAATTCTCTAAGAAATATTCTCAGATGAAAAACTTTGTGTGTATCTGATTATTTCTGGGGAAAAAAATATCTAGAAGGCAGTGTGGGAGGGCAGAGTTGGGAGGGTATAGTAAAAACCATCCTTGACAAAGGTGGCCTGGGTTTGGGCCTGGTGTGGGGTCTTTCCTGTGCTAGTGTCCTAGGGATGCCATGACAGATCGCTGCAAACTAGGTGGCTTAAATCAGCAAAAACTCACACACTAGCTGGGTGTGGTGGTGCACGCTTGTAATCCCAGTA
>PVLC010004359.1:32489-49659 GCA_004027655.1 Graphiurus murinus
AAAAAAAAAAAAAAAAAAAAAAAAAAAAAAAAAAAAAAAACACAGCTGCGGAAGCTGAAAGTCAAGCTGTGGGCAGGGCTGAGGTCCCTCAGAGGCTCTGAGGAGAGGCCCTCCCTGCCTCGCTTCCTAGAAATCCTTGGCCTTTCTCTGTGCATGTGTCTCTGCAGGTCCTCTCCTCTTCCTACAGGAACACCAGTCGTTGGATTTAGGCCTCATCCTAATTCAGTATGACCTCATCTAATTATGTCTGCAAACGCCTTATTTCCAGATAAGATCACATTCTGAGGTCCCTGGTAAAATGAGCTCGGGAGTGATGCTCTTCAATCCACTGTAGTTTCTGTGGAAAAGAACAACTTGCATTCTCTTAACTGCATTGAGAGAATTTGGGGACAGCTGAACCTGACATAGGCGAAAAGGAATGAGTCTGTTTAGTTCTATTAAATTATACTCTCCCTGTCCTTCCTTCCTTCCTTCTTTCCCTTCCTTCCTTCCTTCCTTCCTTCCTTCCTTCCCTTCCTTCCTTCCTTCCTTCCTTCCCTTCCTTCTTTCCTTCCCTTCCTTCCTTCTTTCTCTCCCTTCCTTCTTTCTCTTCCTTCCTTCCTTCCTTCCTTCCTTCCTTCCTTCCTTCCTTCCTCCCTCCCTCCCTTCCTTCCTTCCTTCCTTCCAGGTTGAGCTCAGGGGAGCATTTTATCTCCAAGCTACACCCCAGCCATATTTTATTTTTTATTTTGAAACAGGGTCTCACTAAGTTGCTGAGGTGCTCACTAAGTTTTGGAGGCTGACTTCAACTTTCGATCCTCCTGTCTCAGCCTGCCAAGCTCTGGGATTACAGGCATGCACCGCCATGCCAGGCTCCTGCCTTTCTTAGCATCCATCCACCAGTGGACTGCGGCTTCTGAAGAGATGCATCATGAGCAAGTTCTCTCTGAAGTCATACCACAAGAGGAGGTAACCTGTCGGGTTTGCTTCCACCACCTGGCCGTGCAGGGAGGATTGCCAGGTGCCTGGGAGGCAGATGGTTGGGGTCTGGGTCTTTCCCTAGGGATAAACGGATTCCTTCTTTACACCACTCACTAGCATTGTGGATATAGTTAGCAAATATTTCTAATATTTTAAAGAGAGACACATCCAAAATATTTATCCCCAACAGTCCGTAACTATAATCAACGTAAGAGTTGGAGAATCAAAATGTAGATCTTATATACAAAAATCAAACTGCTGCAAGTGATATTCCAGCCCCTTTCTTGGGCTCAGAGTACTCAAAGGTGGGCACGTGGCTGGGTCAGCAAAGAGATTGGTTCTGAGTCTTCTCCGATTGGCTTTTCTGAAAATGTTGGATTGATCAGGCCAGATGATTGTAGGTTCCCCCGATCCCTCATGTTCTCTGCGCCTGCATAATTCCAAGGAGGTTCTGGTTCCTAAGACCTTGATAGATCAGAGCATAGTTCTGATCTGGAACCCGCTACCCTGTTGGCTTCAGTGAAGCTACTCAATCTCAGTTCTCTCATCCATGCATGGTAAAAAATAATATTAGCTACCTTGCAGTGTTATTTAGGGGACGACATGAGGAAACACAGAGATGCTTCTATATAAAAGGCTCTGTAATTGGTAGTGATAACAATGATTATGACAATCTGTAAGACGCCAGGGCTCCCATTGCAATCTGTCACCTGTCCCAATTCAACATGCTCTATCGTCTGGACACTTGTCCAAAACATGACCTTCGCTGAACCTGTGGCCAGTGCTTTGCAGCTCCTTCTATTCCAGCTAAGAAGACAGGAAAAGCAGCTTGCTTATACATCTTGAGCAGGTAAGTACGATTCCAATTGCCTAGGTTTGGAGGCTGGATTTCCCATTTGTTGCCGCTGCCGCCAAGATAAATGTGGAGCTGGAAAGAAAACAAGAGGAATTGATTCACCTCGCAGACAGCCGAGCTCCTCTTGGAGGTGTCTGTGTGTCTCTGCACTTGTCAAGGCTTCCGCCCGTTGCTCGTTTTAAGGGTTACTACCTGTCTTCAGTGGGGCCATCTCGCAGCCTGAGTGCGCTGCTCAGAGCCACACCAAAAGAGAGAAATGTCACAGCCCGCACAGTCTAACAGACTGTGCTCCATTGCCGCTTTGCTAAAGGAAAGAAGTCAGACGCGCCACACCCACGCACTGGGAAAAAAGGCTTGTGCTGTTACAAAAAGGTGGGGGTAAGGGGGCTGAACCAACTGAAGACGCCCCCTCTCAGCTGTTTTACACCTTATCCATAAGCATTGGAGCTTCATCGTGTGAGGAGCAGGGACAGGTGGCAGCGATGTGACCATACGGCACAGGCGCACGTGTGCCCCATCAACTTGCCGAAGCTCTTCAGTCTCCTTACCCCTTGGTAAGGAAGGGGCACCTCCTAAGACTAGCCTCGGGCTATAGACTCCAGGGAAGTTGTGGATAATTACATGGTAATTATTTATAATAAGTGCTTCCCCTCTCAGCAGGATTATCCTTCCCTGGGTCGTTCGCCTCCTTATGCCTGGTTTATGTAGCTAAACAATGTCCAAATTAATCTCTGTCTTTTGCAAGTGAGTCTCTACTCCTCTGATGATCCAGATGCTTTGGTGCCCTTTGGAAGCAGGTGTTAAGCCTTTTTTACAAAAGGCAGAGTTGCAATTTCCCTTGGGCTACAGAGAAAGCCAGGAAACAAGACTTCGGTGGTTTAAGGATGAATTATAGGATTAATGTCGACTTGGCCAAATAAGGATTGCGGAGCTGGCCCAGTGTAAAACCGAGAAAAATAATCACAGCAAGCCTTCATGGTGCTTTATGGTTGGCCCAACAGTTTTCATATATTTGCCTTTTTAATCCCCATACCTGCCCTGCAAGCCATATGTGGATATTGTGGTGAACTTTCCGGCACACTCAGGTTAATGTATGATTAAGGGCATGGCCTTAGTAGTAGACCGATGGGGATTTGAATCCCAGCTCATTAGTTGTGGGACCTTTGATGGGTTAATTAACCTTTCTAAACCGTAGCCTCTCCTTTATGAAAGATCACCTACAGGGTGATCTGGGCTTAATGAAATCACATGTGGAACTGTTAACACAATGCCGGATCCATGGCAAGCGACCCATTCATTGGTTGAAGGAAAGACATTAACCAATCATAACAGAGACCAAAGCAACTGCACAGGTGAAATGGCAAATGGTATCTCCTTTTCCCCTCTTGTTCAGATTTTATTTCCTTCTAGTGGAAGGAAATAAATGGATGGTTAGTCCAGTCGCTCTGCATGCTAATAAGACTTGTGTCCATGATTAGTTGCATGATTCAAAGCAGGGTTGATCTAGAAAAGTGAACCTCTACCCCTCTCGGTTCTGTAGACTCCCAAGGGCCCATGATAGAACTCCAAGAACTACGTAACATTGCCAAATAAAGGAAGGCAGATACAATGATTGAGGGGTAGCTTTTGCGCGGATGTTCAATTGCATAAAACAGTATGCTGTTTTTTCTGCATGGTAGCTGGGGATAAACAGCTCATGCGTCCTGCCTGGCTCACTCCTACCAATTTGAAGGACTCTACCCAGATTTTGAGATGGCTGCATGCTAGGAGTACAGTTAGAAAGACGGTGGGTAGACAGCCAGCCCCCAGGTCTCTTCCTTGTCTGATCTTTTTCCTGGCTACAACCTTTGTCTCAGCCTTGGTTTCTCCACCTGAAAATAAAGGATCTAACAACCCATCCAGTGCATCCTCCTTCTCTCCCTTCCTCGCCCCAGCTAGTGGTGATGACTGAGGAAGCTGAGGATCTGCTGGAGGAGCCACTTAGTGGGCGTCATATGCTGTAAGTGTGACGATGATCACTAATAGGACATGAGTTGCCTGGGCTGCATGTGCTTTCCTCCACCCCATCCAGAGATCTGTCAGCACAAAGAACAGAAAAGGAATCGTGTCTTCTCCTTCTCAGAAGAGCAACTCAACACGAAATTCTTAAATTCTGGGCTGCTTTGTTCCCCGATGGTTGGAAGAATTAATAACTCTAGTTTTCCTCTGGGGGTGGTGGCCCATGCCCATAATCCCAAGGAGGCTAAGACAGGAAGATTGCAGGTTCAAGGTCAGTCTCAGCAACTCATTGAAACCCTATTTCAAAATAAAAAATAAAATAGGGCTGGGGGTTTAGCTCAGAGGTAGAACACCCCTGGGTCCCACCCTCAGGACCAAAATATTAAAAAAATAAATCCAATTTGTCTCTTTCTGTGAACTCTGTTAGTTTCAGGAAATTTTTAACAGGGAAAAAGCAAGCAAACAAGCAGAGCACCATCAATTATTCATGGATTCCACATTTGCAAATTCACCTCCCTGGTTTGGACAACAGGGAGCTTCCTGGCCCACACGCTCACAAGCCAGCTTCCGGAGCCTGATGCTACTCTCAGATTAATCCTCCACCTGGAGGCATCTGAAGGGCATTTTTACTGAGCTCGAATGTACCCAGTAGGGTGTGTGGAATTGAACAGACTAAAAAGGGCTGTCTTTCTCTCCTCCACCATGTTCTAGGTCAGACCTTTAAGAAGCCTCAGAATTCTAAACTCCAACCTGGTTTTCCAGGTCGCTATGAAGGTCTCTCTTTCAAGGGAAGAAGTAGGACATATCTCAGGCAACGGTTTGTTACCTTGGTTTGCAAGTTTTCAATATTTAGACATGTGGTATGTGGGCTTCCATCGTTAGTCTCACCCCAGGCCCTCCAAGAGAGAAAGTAAACTTTTGTGATGTCGTCTACTAATCATGCCGAGGCCTGTTTGTTTCAACACCGTCCTAGCTTGTTCTATTACACTGCAGGAAGAGGGTGGTGGGTTTGTTAGTTACGGAGTCTCTGAATACATACCATTTGGTACAGGAATGACCTACATACATACGGGAATGACAGACAGCACAGGTACCAAGAAAGGCTCGCGTCAAGGAGCGCAGGTCTCTGAGCATGCGCGGGTGGTCTCTGGTGAGGACTGTGTGAAGGAGCTCTGTGATCTGCCTAGAGCGGGACCCTGAGGGGCAGAGGAGGAGCGCCAAGTCTCTGCCTGAGTGATGAAAGTAACAGAGCTGCGAGGCCTGCAGCTTGGCCTCCCCGTTCCTGTGCTAAGCACGCTTGTGCAATCTAAACGGAAGCAGGGGCTCCCCCATCCTCCTGCCTAGTCCCCTAAAGACTTTAGACCTCCATGCCAAACTCAGCAGGTGTGAGCTCAAACTGAATTATTTTTGAAAAGTATAAAAAGATAAGACATTTCTTGTACTCCAAATATCATGGAATGGTTCACATCGGAACAACACGGAAAGCTTTTGGGGTTTTGTTCTTTATTTTTTTTATTTTATTTTATTTTTTGGTACTGGGAATTGAACTCAGGGGCATTCCACCTCTGAGCTACACTCATATCCCTTTTTTATTTTTTTATTTTGAGACAGGGTCTCACTAAGCTGCTAAAGCTGGCCAAGAACCTGTAGTTCTTCTGTCTCAGTCTCCCAAGTACTGGGATTATAGGCATATGCCACAACACTTGGCTTTAAAGTATTATTACTATCATCTAAACTTGGTTTAGACTATTTCAGGGAAAAATATATCAATAGCCTTAGTAAAAATCAATAAATAAATCTCTTTCCAAAGCATTAAAAGGCATCAAGCTTCTATGATCAGCTAAAGCATGTGTAGTATATCACACATATTCCCTAACTCACCATAACCCTAAAACATAGGTAATATATTTTCTATTTTATAATGGAAGTCACAGAAGAATAAAGATATTCAATAATTTGTCCACGGTCAAAGAACTATTAGGCATCAGAAGCAGAATTCAAACTTGGTCTACCTGATACCCACTCTTCTAAACTGTCTAGCAGCCTCCATTCAGAAACTTAAGAGACTTCCAATTATTCGTACCATTTCTCTGCTTCCCTATTTCCAGTCCTGTTCCTTTAGCAACATCAACCTGGCTGGTCCTTCCTCCTCTGACCAGCAGAGCAGGTTGTGTGGAAGAGACACTTCTTAAATACCCTCTGTCCTTGCAGACCGAAGCGACGTATTCTGTCCAGGTCTGGACAGGTCACATGGTCCCACAGAGCCCCCAAGCCCTGGCCCTTTGACTATTAGCAGAAAACTTACTTCCATGTCAACTTTATTTTTCTCCCCTTAAAGAGAGCCAAGGGGAAAGAACAGCAAAGCATGATGGGATAGACGAAGTTTAGATATCCTGTGCAAGGTTAGCACTCAGAGAGCAGCAACTGGAAAATCATGGATTTACTTTGAATTTTTGACACCAAGATCTTGTCTCACTTTCTTCCTCCACCAATTTAAAAATTCTCCTGTGACATGTCACCTTCCTCCCAAATCTGTTGCAAAGCAATCTCATGTCCCATGTTCTAAAACTGTCAAAACAAATTTTAAAGATTAAGTGCTGCAGATTAAGCTCGTTACTTGCTTTTCTAAAATTGATAAGAAGAATACAGTTTAATTAGAAATTACAACTCTTAAGTCACCGTGCCACCAAGTCATCTCCAAAATCTAAAATGTCTATAAAATTCTAACCTTGAGGGGGGGGGGAAAGTTAAATTTCATCAAAAGACAGCAAGCTTATTAAATAACTAGCCACATCTCATCTCATTTCATTTGGGTGAAAATTGTGCCCTGAGGCATCTCTGCAAAGGTCACCTATAAGAGAACCTTTGATTTTTTTCCTTCCTTTAGATGTCTATAAACTCTAATTAAATATGCATTTATTGGTGTGATTTTGAGCAGGGAGTTTTTCATTAGACTATCACTCATTCACATAGCTTCCACAGGCGTTATGCTAAATTATCAGACTTCTGTGCTGTCTCACCAAAGACAAAGTTCAGGCAGTTATAGTTCTTGATCAAAACTGACGATTGTTTAACCCATTTGCAAATTTGTCTAGAGAATGCCGCCCTGCATTTTTAATGTTCAGCTTCCCTAGCTAGCCGTAGCTAAGACTTCCAATATTGCTGCAAGAAAGGATATATAGCAAACATAAAAAATAAAAAAAGCTGGCCTTTGCACTTCATTTTCATTTTCACACATCTGTCCACTCTACCCTCCTCCTGATATCAGCAGGAAATAATTGGAAGCAAGCCAGGCTCCTAACTGTGCTGACACATTATAGGGAAATGAAATGGCTGGAGGATTGCTGGATTTTATCCTTTAATTCCAAACGAATAATGAAGACCATTCATTTCTCCCACTTAGCATCCTGATAACCCACATGGGCAGTTTCCACAGTAGCCACCCACACCTCTGTACGGGAAGAAGAAAGAGGAATTGGCTAGGACGCTTTCCCCAGCCTGCCACACCCGCTAGACCCTGTGGCTGCTGAGTCAACCTCCAAAACTACGTCCAGGCCCTCCCCGGCTGGGTGAGGGAGCTCCATAGCTGGTGGTAAAGTGCCATCCATTATTCCTCTATTTTCAGAACTTCCTTAGAGAAACGGCATTATCTCCATTACTAAGTTGGAAGTTGCTTCAAATTAGCTGTCTCCGGGCTCCATCCATTTTCCTGCAAATGGTGTGATTTTGTGCTTCTTTATGGCTGAGTAAAATTCCATTGTGTGTATATAACAAAGTTTTGTAATCCCTTTGTCCTTTGATGGACACCTAGGCTGGTTCACTGGTTTGGCTGTTGTAAATTGTGCTGCTGTGAACATGGCTTTGCAAATATTCTTATAATATTCTGATTTCATTTCCTTTGGGAAGATGTCCAGGAGCATTATAGCTGTGTCGTATGGTCGTTCTATTCCCAATGTTCTGAAAAACCTCCACGTTGATCTCCATAGCAGCTGCACTAGTTTGCAGTCTCACCAACAGTGTAATAGAGTTCCTATTTCTCCACATCCTTGCCAGCATTTATTATTATTTGTGTTCTTAACGATGGCATCCTAACTGGAGTGAGATGGAATCTCAGCATTGTTTTAACTTATATTTCCCTGATTGCTAAAGATGACAAACATTTTTCTATGTATTTGTTGGCCAGTTGTATTTCTTCTTTTGAAAAGAGCCGGGTGTGGTGGTGCACGCTTGTAATCCCAGCATTTGGGAGGCTGAGACCAGAGGATTGGGGTTCAAGGCCAGCCTCAGCTACCTAGTGAGGCACTCTGCAACTTAGTGAGACCCTGTTTCAAAATAAAGAATAAAAATTAAGGCTGGGGGTGGAGCTTGGAGGTAGAATGCTCCTGAGTTCAATCCCCAGTACTGAAAAAAAAAAAAAAAAAAGAGTCTATTCATTTAGGTTGCCCATTTTTTTTTAATTGAGTTGTTTGTTTTTTTATAGTAGCCAATCCCAGAGAAGAGTAGATGTATGTTCTCGCTTATGTGTGGAAAACAGAGATATTTGGAAGTAAGGGCAACATCAGAGACATGAACAGAGACTGCAGGGGAATGACTGAGGGGGATTAGGGAATGCAACCATAGAAATAATGCAATAAATGTGTACAAAATTGTCAATTGCAATCTCAAAGACTTATAGGGTGAGAGTGAGGTAAGGGGTGGGACCCGATGGGATGGGGAGGGCAAGAAGAGTGTGTGCATGTATTTTTCTGAAACTCTGTACCCCAATATGATGTAAAATGACAATGTATCCAATCAATCATCCAATCAATCAATCAATAAACAAACATTTTTTAAAAGTTCGTTTTTCCCAGTTCACTCACAGGCTGGTTCAAGTGCCCTTCATTCACCCTGTTTAAAAAGTTCAGGCTGATGCATATCTACACCAGTGCAAATTATTGAAACACTCCCTTGTAGAAAATTGACGATGGTTCGAGTCTCGCTGATGTTGAGGTTATTTCTCCTCTCCACAGTGTTTCCTTGGAGGTGAGTAAATTCTACTTCCTCCCACCGGTGAAAAGCCACTCAATGACCTGAACACAATGTGGTGATAGAAAACATATTTTCAGTAACAGTGAACTCATTTTTCTGCCAGAACACATAAGTCAGTAGCTACCTGGGATGTCCCTGAGGTTTTTAAGAGGCACTTAGGAGGACGCTAAAAAAAGAGGAAAGAAATCCTTCTATGTAGATGATTAGAAATGTCATGTGCTAATATAAAAATGCTCTGGTAGTCTTTCTGCATTGCTCTTCCTAACTAACATTCTGTTTTTTGTTTGCAACTCCTAAACAGATGTCTTTTGAGAATAGTTCTGAAAGAACCAGAAGGGAATTTTTACAATTAGTCCCAGAAAAAGGCAGGATGGAGCAAACATCAGACAAAAGGACAGAGACACAAGTGAGTTTATCCTTTCTCTGAATTTCCATCTCAGCTGAAAATTGCATGAGGAGAGAGGGGTAGCCAGGTGTAGTGGAATGCGCCTGTAATCCCAGGACTTGGGAGGCTGAGACAGGAGGATTGCAGGTACAAAGCTAGGCTTAGCAACTTAGTGAGACCCTCAGCAACTTAGTGAGATTCTCTTTCAAAATAAAATAGGGGTAGGAGTGTAGCTCAGAGGTAGAATGCCCTTGGGTTCAATCTCCAGTACAAAATAAATAAGTAAAGAAAGAAAGAAGGCTGGAGTGCAGGAAGGTTTTTTTAAACTAATATGCTAAAAAGAGTGAGTTCATGAATGAATGAGTGAGTGAATGAATGAATGAATGAAGAGTTCAAGGACTATCTCAGGAGGAAAAGCAATTTACAATACATACCAAGCCTCATGGAGCCTCTGTTTTCATTACTGGATAATGTGGCAAACGATTGCTACTTGGGGAGGGGGGAACTATTGAGAAGATTAAACAATATACTGTGAACAAGATATCGAGGTGAAGCTCGGCGTGGTGGCGCACGCTTGTAATCCCAGTACTTGGGAGGCTGAGACCAGCGGATCCTGGTTCTAGGACAGCCTCAGCTACTTAGTGAGGCCCTCCATAACTTAGTGAGACCCTGCTTCAAAATAAAGACTAAAAAAAAAAAAAAAATAGGACTGGGGGTGTACCTGGGAGGTAGAATGCCCCTGAATTCAATCCCCAGTACCAAAAAAAAAAAAAGAAAAAAAGATATCGAGGTGATATCTGGCCCAGAGTCAAAGAAAGCTTGAGTAACAGGTAACACCACGGCATGTGTGTAGGAGTACCAGGAGCTAAATCTGAAATTCCTGGCAGGAAAACTTGGGGTTTTTTTGTTTTGTTTTTTATTGTGTAGCCTGGTCTTTATGTGGCAGCATTGCTATGAAAGTTTGCCAGAGAGGAGAGGGGACTCCTCAGCACACTGAACAGGATTTGCATAATTGATTGTGTGCTTGGATATGTCATTTTTGCGGGACCCCAACTTTCTGCGATAATTTGAACCGTTAGCACTGGCCATAGAGTTAACAGTGCAGCATAAAAGTGTTCCCAGGGATTAATGATATTTTTTGGTTTTGCAGTACTGGAGATTGAATCCAGGGCCTCACACATTCTAGGCAAGTGCTCTACCACTAAGCTACATCCCTAGCCCCTTGTAAAAATTTTATCTTGAAATAGGGAGGGTCTAGCTAAGCTGCCGAGGCTGGCCTCGAGCTTATGATTCTTCTGCCTCAACCTCCAGAGTACTGGAATTATAGGTGTGTGCCACCAAGTCCCGCTGTTCCCAGGGATTTGAGATTCCCTCCCCCCCCCCTTTGGCCCCTACTCAAACTTGAAAAGTTATGATCAGTAGAATTTTTTTTTTCCATCCTGTTTTAAATATTCACAGATGCTTACCTCTTAGATACTTTTGACATTCCAACAGATATCAACTCTGGCTGAACATTCCTTTGGGGGCTTTAATTTTATTCTGACAGTAAAAACTACCAGAGGAATGTGAGTTAAAGCTGATTTCCAAATAAGAAATCCTGCAGCAATTGAAATACCCTGCATGCTTATTATCCACAGTACAGTACACAGTACCCCAGGGAATCCGCTCAAAGAGAAAATTAAAACCTAGCCGCCCATTTTAAAGCCCATTAAGTCATTAGGTGACTCTTCAGGATCTGCGAGCCTCGTTTTCCTGGTGGGCTGCAGAGCACAGCGTGTCCTCCCAGAACAAGCATCCTCCACAGACAGACTCCCGACAGCATCCTTCACCCAGGAGTCACGGGACTTAGACACGACACGGACCCTGGCTATCATTCAGCTCCTTCAATTTGTTTATTTATCTTGGCTTCAGTATGTAACCCTAAAGCAATATATTAATTTTTACCGTTGCCCTTTCCCAAAACATGGTAATCCTTGACTTACTTTTCTTACTTTCTACGATATCTTTGCGATTCAGCCAAATAAACATGTACCTGCTGTCTATTCATTTTCTGTGCTAATATTATTTCATTAAGCGAATATTCAAAAAAGTTATCTATTGTACTGTTGGTGGACATGAGAGTTGCTTCCGGTTTTTGCTTTTGTTTATTCATTTACAAACAGTGCTGCTGTGGCCATATTTGAATATGTCTTTTGTGCTCATGTGCAAAAACCTGTCTGAGGTAGATATATTGCAGGGGTATTGCTGAGTTAAAGACAGTAGGAATTTTCAATTTTCCTAAATAACGGTGAATTTTTTAAATTATTATTATTATTGGGCATTGTAATCATGCATCTTGATGAAGTTCAGGGTGATAGAGGCATCCTACGCCCTGTTTTCTCCCTGGCTTCTGCATATCAGGGAGAACATTGGACTTTTCACTTTCTGTGACTGACTAATCTATTTAGCATAATGTTCTCCAGTTCCACCCATTTTCCTGAAAATGACATAGACACTTCACAAAAGAAGAAATACAAATGGCAAATAAATGTATGAAAAAATGTTCAGCATCATTAGCAATCAGAGAGATGCAATTCAAAACTACCCTGAGATTTCACCCAACCCCAGTTAGAATGGCAATCATTAAAAATACAAACAATAGCCGGGCGTGGTGGTGCACGCTTGTAATCCCAGCATTTGGGAGGCTGAGACCGGAGGATCCAGGTTCACGGCCAGCCTCAGCTACCTAGTGAGGCACTCCACAACTTAGTGAAACCCCGTTTCAAAATAAAGAATTAAAAAAAAAATAGAACTGGGGGTATAGCTTGGAGGTAGAATGTCCCTGATTTCAATCCCCAGTACTGCAAAAAAATAAAAATAATAATAATTTAAAAAAAACAACAACAAACACTGGGGAGGGTGTGGAGAAGTAGGAGCTCTAATACTTTGTTGGTGGGATTGCAAACTAGTGTAACCACTTTGGAAAACAGTGTGGAGGATCCTCAGAAGAATAGGAATGAACCTACCATATGATCCAGCAATACCACTCCTGGGTATCTATCTACCCAAAAGAATGGAAACCAAACTAACAGTGTTATACATGCATATCTATGTTTATAGCTGCACAATTCACAATTGCTAAGTTATGGAACCAGCTGAGATGTCCATCCACAGATGAATGGAGTACAAAACTATGGGCTACATACACAATGGAATTTTCTTCAGCCATAAAGAAGAACTTTGAATTGTTTCCTAAAGTGGTTATATCAGTTTACCCTTCAATCAACAGTGCACAAGATTTCCATTGCTCTACATATTTGGTTTCGTTACACGATGTAGTTTTGCCAGTCTTAGGGGCAAAAGAAAGTTAGTGTCTGTAGAAATCATTTGTTTTCCCCAAATATTTCCAGTTTTCCCCCTTCCGTGCCTGTGGGTAGGAGAAATTGTGCTTCCTGGCCCCTGTGGTTGGGCGGGATCCTGCAACTTGTACTGATCAATGAGTTTTGAAAAGATGTGTGCCACTTCCAGCTGGAGCAATTAATTGCTAACAAGAACACATCCATGGCTCCTTACCCTCTGGCAAGGACACCTGCCATGCTTGGGAGGTGACTCTCTCTTTTTATTGGTGCCTTATAATTATACATAAACATGGGATTCATTGTGATAAATCTGTACATGCATATAAGATAATTTGGTCAGTTTCATTCCCTAATACCTCCCCCGCCCCTCCCCATCTACTTCCTCTACTTTACTGGTCTCCTTTCAGGAGATGACCCTTGAATGACCCTGGGAACATAAGTGACCTTCCCACATGACCCACAATGAATATTTAGTGTGAACAAAAGGTAAAATTTTAATGGTATGATTCTCTGGTCTTGGTGGCCACAATATAACCTGTCATATCATCGCATATAGACTAGATCATTGTGTTTTAAGTTTGCATTTTCCTGCTTTCCAATAAGGCTGAATATCTTTTGATATTTTGTTGCCATATTGATGGCTTTTATCTATTGTTTGATTGGATTTTTGTCTTTCTTTTATAGGAACTTTTGAGGCATGTGGAGTTTCATCTTTTGTCGGATTTCTTTCAAATTTCTCTATACAATTGACTGTTGCACTTTTAGTCCTCTAGGTCCAAAATAAAACTTTTTTATCTTAGACAATTTCCAACGTACAAAAGTAGAGAAAATAGTATCATTACCTTTGCAAAGTCATAACTCAGCTTCAATAATTATTGATACCTAATTTGTTTTGACTTATCTACAATCTCTACCCATTCCCCTGACCCCTAGATTATTTTGAAGGAAATGCTAGCTATCATATAATTTCATCTGCAAATCTCTTTTTTTTTTTTCGGTACTGGAGATTGAACTCAGGGGCATTCTACCTCCGAGCTACACCCCCAGCCCCTTTTTTTTATTCTTTATTTTGAAACAGAGTCTCACTAAGTTGCGGAGTGCCTCACTAGGTAGCTGAGGCTGGCCGCGAACCCGGATCCTCCAGTCTCAGCCTCCCAAATGCTGGGATTACAAGCGTGCGCCACCACACCCGGCTTCATCTGCAAATCTCAAAGAGTGAGAACTGTTTGCTTTGTAGAAGCCCAGCTCTATATGAGGCTCTGTGCTCCTATCTCTCATGGCTCAGCCACGCCAGTGGGAAGGTTTCTCTTCTCTTTTTCCCCCAAACTCAAGCTGTCGGCTTCCAAGGAGAGTCTGTGTCTCAGCTAAGTAGATGGATAAAGATATCTAAAAAATATCTCCATTCTATTATGCTAAAAGCACTAGAAATAACTAATTTTGCATATACTCAGTTTGCTTAGATGCTTACTACTAAATGTTTTATGCTTCTATGTTTTTTTTTTTTTTACATCTGTGTATATGTTTATCACTACCATTTTAATCTGTAAGTTTCTATAAGGTTTGAGCTGTTCCTATTTGCCTTGTATGAAATAATTCCCAACACAATGTGATCCAGAAGTAAATGTGACATGGATTCTATTTGATGAAAATGAAAGTCTTTGTGATTAGTAGGATGTCATGAGAAAAATGAACTCAAATTACCGCTTGATTCTTACAGGTAATTTTAATGGCTACGAGAAGAAATGCATCTCATATGGAGTCAAGTGTGGGGTTTTCCCTGCTCCACTCTTTTCAGTTTTCTTTCTTTCATACCTGTTGTAGATAGTCTATGCATCCTATGTTCCACTGAAAGGCACATATCTAAGCCGGGTGTGGTGGGGCATGCCTGTAATCCCAGTACTTGGGAGGCCAAGACAGGAGGATCACAGGTTCGAGGACAGCCTCAGCAAAATAGTGAGACTCTCAGCAACCTAGTGAGACCCTGTTTCAAAATAAAAAGTAAAAAGGGCTAGGGGTGTAGCTCAGAGGTAGAATGCTGCTGGGTTCAATCCCCAGGTCAAAAAAAAAAAAAAAAAAAAGAAAGGCACATAACTCAAAATACACTGCTGTACTCTGGAAACATGAATTGCCCTGATTGTAAAAGACTCTGGAAAGAACATTCTATCTTTCAAACCTTTAAAACATATCATCTTATTGAGTTGCTTCTTCTAAGATATTCATATTCAGGATACTTTGTCTTTTAGAGTTCAATAATTTCATTTTCATAACCCTCTAAAGGAGAGAGAGAGAGAGAGAATATTTGGCTTACAATAGTGCTTTTAGTTGTTAATTTTAAACAACACAGCCAGGCCCGATGGCACACACTTATAATCCCAGTACTTGGAAGTCTGAGACAGGTGGATCACAGGTTCACGACCAACCTCAGCAACTTAGCAAAATCTTCCACAACTTAGTAAGACTCTGTTCAAAATAAAAAGATAAAATAGGTCTGGGGGTGTGTCTCAGAGGTAGAATACCCCTGGGTTCAATCCCTAGTAACACAAATCAAACCAAACCAAACCAAATCAACCAACCAAACAAACAACACACACACACATACACACACACACACACACACACACACACACACATACACACCATTATCTGCCCTATATTGTTTTTACATAAATATTTCATTACAATAGTGTTCTGATAATTTAAAGAATCTACAACTGCTTTATTGTTGTTAAATTACCTGTCACTTATAAAAAGGGAAGAGATTGAGTAGCTGACTGTCTATTGGAGAGTAACTGAAAAGACTAACACATGACCCCTGACCTTTTCTGCCTCATCTTGGTTCTTACCTTTCCGTGTCCTTCATGGATGTCCTGGTGTGCAGCTCTGTCTTTTGTCCTCAGGGCTTGCCTGACACTTACCTGGGAAAGCACCTCCCTTTCTTAGGACCCATGCCCCATGCTGGTCCCGGAAGCCATGACTGTAACTTGCTTTTTTTCATTGGCTGTTGGGTACCCTTGTGTTTGACCTTGACTAGTCCCATGGAAGCCCATCCTCTGGAATGTACTCCCAGGAATCCTAAGGAGCAGGGGCTTCTTCTGTTTAACAATAGGCTGCTGAGACAATAATACCACTCTTCCTTTCCCTTCCTATCTGACACATTCCTCTCCCATCTTCATTACCAGGGCAATTCTGGGGAGCAGTGAATCTTCAAAGGCAAGATTTTAATATGCCCTCCTTCACACCCATGTTCCTTTTATCTGTATTTCTGGTAAAACATTTGTTCCATTTGATACCGAAGAAGATTTGCCCTTCCTTTGATTAATTTTGAATACTGTTCGTGTCAGTTTTTTTCTTGTCATTCCCATTTTCTCCTGGGGTTCATGGGGGAGGGGAGCTCATGTAAGTAATTTGTATCTTCATTTTAACATGCTTTTGTGAATTGAATGCATATTTTGAAGAAAATCAGCCATTACATATATATGTCCTCTAGTATTTTTTTCCTAAATTCCATGGGATACTTCTGAGTGACTTTCTGAGATCGCTAACCTTAGACAAAAACGACTCACACTGCTCCATGATGCAACTGATCCGTTTCTCTATGATATAAACCTATGTTTCTTGTATTGCAATGCCTGCGAGGTGTGTCGGTCAAGATGCCAGCGCAGGTCTCAGGAAACTGCTGGCTTTGCTTCCGGTCCCAAGCCTAGATTGATCGCACAACCTACCACCGCCTACAGACGGTCCGTTTCTTCAGGTGAATAAGCGGCTCGACACCACCGTCTAAGCTTCCTACCACCTTCTTTCTGCACAGAAATCCAAAAGCTCCTCAGAGCCCCCTGAGGGGCTCACAGCTCTGCAAAGGACAGCCTGCTAATTGGGCTTGGCTGTCCTGTGGGGATATAAACTAACATAGAACATACACCATGGAAAAACACACAGCTCCAGCCAGTCTAGAGCCCTCTGGCTGAGCTTGCCAGAAGAAAGACCTCCGATTAAGCTAACAGGGTGGGGATCCCACACCGGATGGAGGTACCCAGAATGCTCCTCAGTTCAGCCCCAAGGATTTTATCAAGGGTTTTCTGTATACAGATTTTAAGGTCAGAGACTTAATGTTTCTTTGACATGTAGACAGAGAAAACAAAATCTCAAACCTTAAGGGACACTATTTAATCAAATTTCATGAACCAGATACCTACCCGGAGACAATCCAGAGCATACTATTTAGTGTAGGCTGAATCCAGACGTGTGACATGATTAGGAAAATGACCAGTGTTCACCAAATAATGCGTTTCCATTTTTCAATAATAAGCACCTGCTCCTCTGGTCCACGTAATGTCATCTAATCCACCACTTGTTTTTTTTGTTGTTGTTGTTGTTTGTTTGTTTTTTATTTATTTATTTATTTTTTATTTATTTTTGCGGTACTGGGGAGTGAGCTCAGGGGCATTCTACCTCTGAGTTATACCCCCAGCGCTATTTTGTATTCTTTATTTTGAAACCGGGTCTCACTAGGTTGCGGAGTGCCTCACTAGGTAGCTGAAGCTGGCTTCGAACCTGGATCCTCTGGACTCAGCCTCCTGAATGCTGGGATTACAAGCGTGCGCCACC
>PVLC010004359.1:49759-60889 GCA_004027655.1 Graphiurus murinus
CTGGGGCATTCTACCTCCGAGCTACATCCCCAGCCCTATTTTTTATTCTTTATTTTGAAACCGAGTCTCACTAAGTTGCGGAGTGCCCCACTAGGTAGCTGAGGCTGGCCGCGAACCCGGATCCTCCGGTCTCAGCCTCCCGAATGCTGGGACCTATTTTTTATTCTTTATTTTGAAACAGGGTCTCATTAAGTTGCCGAGTGCCTCACTAGGTAGCTGAGGGTGACCCTGAACCTGGATCTTCCAGTCTCAGCCTCCCAAATGCTGGAATTATAAGGGAGCGCCACCACGCCTGGCTTTTTATTTTTTATTTTGAAGCAGGATCTAGCTAAAATGCTGAGGGCCTATCTAAATTGCTGAGGCTGGCCTTGAACCTGCAATTCTCCTGTCTCAGCCTCCGAAGTACTGGGATTACAGGTGTGGGAGACCACGCCCAGCTCTAATTCATTACTTTTTAAGGAGGGAAGTTGTGTTAACTGAGGCTCTCAAACATGCCCTCACATGTAGTTGCTACAAATGGAACTTAAAAGCTGATTTGATGGGAGGCTGAGACAAGAGGATCGCAGGTTTGAGGACAGCTTCAGCAAGTAGTGAGACTCTCAGCAACCTAGAAAGACCCTGTTTCAAAATAAAGTAAAATGATAAAGGGTTGGGGGTACAGCTCAGAGGTCGAATACCCCAGAATTCAGTCCCCAGTACTATAAAAATCCTGATTTGGAGAGCAATCCTCAATTCCTATATCCTTCATTGTAAAGAACAATGGAGCTCTAGCTGCAAAGTCGCCCCCCAAAATAGAGTGCACAACCTGGGGTGCAGTAAACAGTGCATGGGAGAGACATTCATGGAATGATGAAGGAGGAAGAAGATGGTCAGTTGGGTTCACGTGATCAAAGGACCTTCCCTTCTAAATGGAATCCGAGAACTGACCAAGGTTTCCTTATTTGGGAAGATCTCTGCAAGTATCAGACCTTTAATGGGGCATCTTACTGGACATATTAAAGCCCAGCACCCTCACCACTCCAGGGTCCAGCCCACCCAGGTCTCAGAAGCTTAGTTGTCATGGGTATCTTAGCTGATTTTTGTTAGTTGATTGGTTGCAGCTGGTTAATTGACTTTTTGGTCCAGTCATCCTCTGGCTTCTAAATCTAGGACCATCCTTGGTTATGATAGCACCGTAGGATGCTCTTATAATAATATATCCATCTCTCTATCTAAAGTCAGGTAGTCATCTGTGTGTCAATTGTCAAAAATATATTTTTAAAAAACAACCAAGCTTTTTGATTCGGGAAACCACCAGAATCGATTTGATTTCCCTTGCAGTTAGAAAATGAATTTTAAATTATTCATGTTAACACTGTCTAGATAAATTGAACTTCTAGAGTATTTAAGAAAAGCTCAGTAAAGTCAATCTTTTATATTAATGGATTCCATTTTAAGCTATTAATTTTATATTATTAGCCATTGATTTTTTTACTTTTACAGCCATCTGATCAACAATTTCAAGAATCATTGTTAACAAGGAAAGAGGTGAACTGTTATAATTTGAACACTACAAAACACTTTTTTAACTTTTGCTTCTGCTACATAACTCACTGGATATCTAGAGGGAGCTTTTTGCCATATATCACTTAAAAATGCCAAACAAGATAATTTTTTTTAAAAAAATATTTTTTGGGTGTGTTTGGTACTAGGCATTGAATCCATGGGTTTTCTACTTCTTAGCTCCACCCCCAGACCTATTTTAGTTTTTCTTTTTAGACAGGGTCTCGTTAAATTGCTAATGTTGGCCTTGAACCTGTGATCCTCCTGTTTCAGCCTCCCAAGTACTGGGATTATAGGCATGTGCTACCACACCCAGCTGAAAACATTTTTAAAAATACTTGCCTAAGCTTACAGGAAAGTAAGTTGTCTCAAGCCAGAAAAGTAAGACAGCAGGAACCCAAAGAAAAAGTGAGCCAGGCAGCAGGTATCTCCCTGACAGTATCCACCAGGTGCTGGTTGCCTACCCTTCAGTGACAGTGTAACTTATCCTCCAAACTGTTCAGCCGCAGGTGGCACTGTTAATATATAGTCCCAGGCCACCGAATGGCAGAATGGCCTTTCAGCCAATGATAGGCTGCAGGTACGCGGGTGATCCCGTAGACTATAATAGAGCTGAAGACCTCCTGTGGCCCGGGGACATATTAGCCATCATGACATCACAGTGTAACTCATGTGTTTCTTATGATGTTGGTGTAAACAAACCCGCTGCCCATCCTATAAAAGTAGAGCACATACAATTATGAATGGCACACAATATTTGATAATGACAAAAATGACTATGCTAGTAGTTGATGTGTTTATTATACTATACTATACCATACTTTTAATCACTATTTCAGAGTATATTCTTGCTACTTACACAAACAAAGTTTACTGTAAGCAGTGTGCCATGTTAGGCTGTCAGCAGCCTCCTGTATTTCTGGTTTAAAGTGTCCAGTGACTGACATACCCTCGTTCCCAAAGTGAGTGATACCACCCCTCCAGAGGGCACTGGCACAAAAAAATATAGATATACAAAAAAATGCAACTTTGCCAGGTGTTGTGGCATATGCCTGTAATCCCAGTACTTGAGAGCTGAAACAAGAGGATCAGAAGTTCAAGGCCAGCCTCAGCAACTTAGCAAGATCCTCAATAATTTAGTGAGACCCTGTTTCAAAAAAATAATAATAATAAAAAAGGACCAGGAGTATAGCTCCTTGGTAGACTGCCCTTGGTTTTAATTCCTAGTACCAAAAGAAAAAAGAAAAAACACAACTTTGTCACTGCATATTTCTTTTTATTCACTTTAAAAAGGTAGATTTCCAGAGGATGCTGATTTTTTTTTTTTTTTTCTGAAAAAGGAATGGTGAACTATATAAACTTCTCTGGTGGACCATGCAGGTTGGCACACACCCCATGCACTCTGTGATATTCCCACGTCACCGAATGATGCCATCCTCACTGCAGACTCCACTCTGCACTGGGAATTCCACTCCGGCTTGGGTGCAGGAAGCCACAAAGGCGTCACTCCCATCCTAGCAACAGGACAATGGTGAACAGAGTGCAAAGCAGAGCTGTCCTTCAACTCACAGGAAAGCAAAGTCACAGGCCACGGGGAAACTGAGTCTCTAGGAGTCAAAAGGACAGCAACAAGACACTAGATCAGTCGTTTCATTTTCAGTAGAGTATGGGAGAAAGAGGCAACTGCCAACGAGTGGGCAGGAAGAACTATTATATTTTGTAAATAATGCATATCTAAAGGCTAACTCTGCATGTATGTATAGTTTAGGTAACTGAGAGCCCGGGACCTAAGGGAAGCTCATACACACCCCAAGCTTCTCTCCACGTCTCCCCTGGCCGCTCTTGAGAAAGGCCGGGGCAGGTCCGAAGGCTGGAGACACCCCTCTGGAGGCACAGGAGGCGGGAGGACTTGGCTGCCCCGTGCCTTGATGTGCCTTGAATGAGAAGCCAGAGCTTTCAGCTGCTGAGGAAGAGGCAGCAAACGCTCTGGCCCCTGGCTGCTGAGGAAGGATGGAAGTAAGGCCACCTGCCTTTAGCGGAGGGATAGCCAACCCTTCTTCCCACATTGTAGTACTCAGGCAAAGATCTGATGCTTCTGGGGAAAGGTAGGAGCAAAGTCGTGTGCCCTGGGGAGACACAGTGCAACCCTTTGGAGCCAGGATGCTGCACCAATTGAGAGCCAAGGTCGGCTACTGGTGGGGGAGGGGCAGGAACTCCTCCAGATGAGGGGAGCCACTTTGGAGTCCAGGGGACCAGCCGCTGAGGCCCGGAGTAGGCTTTAGAGTAGATCTGGAAAGAGCAAGAAAGAAACACCCAGCCTGGCAATTAAAGAGAGATTAAGAGCCCAGCATGGTGGTGCATGCCTGTAATCTCAATTCTTGAGAGGTGGAGACTGGAGGATCTCAGGCTAGAGGCCAGCCTCAGCAACATCATGAAACCCTCAGCAACTTAATGAGACACTTTCAAAATAAATAAATAAATAAATAAATAAATAAATAAATAAATAATTAAATTAAATAGGCCAGCATTCGGGAGGCTGAGACTGGAGGATCCGGGTTCACGGCCATCCTCAGCTACTTAGTGAGGCCCTCTGCATCTTAGTGAGACCATGTTTCAAAATAAAGAATAAAAAATAGGGCTGGGGGCATAGCTCGGAGGTAGAATGCCCCTGAGTTCAATCCCCAGTACCGCAAATTAAATTAAATTAAATTAAATAGGGCTGGAGGTGTAGCTCAGAGGTAGAATGCCTCTAGATTCATTCCCCAGTAACACACACACACACACACACACACACACACACACACACACACACACACACAGTAGTGAGAGTAATAAGAGCATAATAAAGAAATATTAACCTGTGAAACATCATCTGATAGAGCTGAAAAATAACCAGATAAAATCATAGAGATGAAAAACATTGAAATTATATTCAGTTCAGATGGTAAGTAGCAGATTAAATTGGTGGAGAGCCAGCAGGAGAAAGAAACCATGCAGAGCACAGAGAAATGTAGAAATGGAAAATAGGAGAAAACAAGAAACATTGAGTGGGAAGGTCTACTTCACTGAAGTTTCAGGAGAGAAAAGTCAACAGTCAGAGAAATAATGGCTATTTCCCAGAATTGGAAAAAGACAAAGACAAAACTCCTAGATTCAAGATGGCCAATGAGTCCTGAGCAGAAGAAATAAAAATAAAGTCATATTTAGATATACTAAAGAAAGACGTCAGACTTCCCCCCAAACTGAGAAGGGAAAAGAACTCTTAAAAGTGATAAAAAAGAGAAAAGATTGCCAAAAAGGAACAATAACTACATTAATAGTGAACTTTTTATTGGCAAGAAAACTTATTTGAACACAATGGCTGAATATCTTCAAAGTTCTAAAGGAAATGAACTGTTGGCTTAAATTCTATGCAAATCTAATTTTTACTCCAAATAGAAGACAAAATAAAGGCATTTACAGACAAAATTAAAAGGGATTACCAAGAGATCCTCATAAAGAAGCTTTAAAAGGATATTATTTAGGGGGCTGGGATGTAGCTCAGTGGTGGAGTGCTTGCTTAGCATGTGTGAGGCCTTTACTTCAAACTCCAATGCTGCAAAATATGTGTACTCTTTAGTAAGAAGCAAAAATAATAGAGAAGGGAAGTTCATAGTACAAAAAAGAATTTTGAGAAAAAAACAAAAAACAGAAACTGTTGAAACCTAAACAAACCCTAGCAATATAGAACAGTGATAATAATGGCTCATTTCTCACATTTCAGAAACAAGACCGAGCTGAAATACTAGAAGGAAAAACATGTAAGCAGAAAGCCACATAACTAAAGGCAAAGTTACCTTGTGCCATTTGATTGTTGCCCAGCAAGGTAAGGGTATAGACTGACATTAGGCTTTGAGAACTTCTATCTAGAAGTTAAAATGTCTAATTCAGCATACACAGAAAAAGGGATGAATAAAATTCATTTAATGAAAAATATTTTTGAGAGAAAGACGAGACAAAGGTAAAATAACTACCACCTTGAGGTCAAATACACTTAGCCTAGTGAATGTTGTCTTCTAGCACAGAAACACAAGAAAAAATGTATTCACAGAAAACATTCTCTTATAATCTTCTTTTTTTTTTTCCTTTGGTGCATTGTAATCATACATCTTTGTTAGGTACAAGCTGGTAAAGGCATACATGCACACATTTCTCATTTAACCCTTCCCCAATTCCCACCCCACTCCCTCGCCCTCCCTCCTTCTCAAGTTCAATTTAGTGATTGACTTTGATGTGTTTGTGAGAGTTCATCATGTGCATTAGGGTGTATCCCTCCCCCATCACCTTCAGTTAAGTCACCTTTGCTCATCTAAGATTTCTCCTTCTTTGTCTAGAGTCTCTCTTATGTTCCACTTTCTCCCTAGCTTCCACATATTAGGGAGAACATATGATTTTTTTTTACTTTTTGTGACTGTCTAATTGCACTTAGCATAATGTTTTCTAGTTCTATCAATTTCCCTGCAAATAACATGATTTTGTTCTTCTTTATGGCTGAGTAAAATTCCATTGTGTATATATCCCATAGTTTTGTAATCCATTCATCTGTTGATGGACATCTTGGCTGGTTCCATAGTTTGGCAATTGTGAATTATGCATCTCTAAACACAGATACATACACATCATTAGCAATCAGAGAGATGCAAATCAAAACTACCTTGAGATTTCACCTAACCCCAATTAGAATGGCAATCATCAAAAACACAACCTACAGCCGGGCGTGGTGGCGCACGCTTGTAATCCCAGCATTCGGGAGGCTGAGACCGGAGGATCCAGGTTCGCGGCCAGCCTCAGCTACCTAGTGAGGCACTCCGCAACTTAGTGAGACTCGGTTTCAAAATAAAGAATAAAAAAAATAGGGCTGGGGGTATAGCTTGGAGGTAGAATGCCCCTGAGTTCAAACCCCAGTACCGCAAAAAAAAAAAAAAACCACAACCTACAATAAATGCTGGCGAGGGTGTGGAGAAGTGGGAACCCTAATACATTGACTGCAGATTAGTGCAACCACTTTGGAAAATAGTATGGAGGATCCTCAGACAAATGGGAATGAACCTACCATATGATCCAGCAATAGCACTTCTGGGTATCTACCCAAAAGAATGGAAACAAAACTATCAGACCAGTGCATGTGTATCTATGTTTATAGTCACACAATTCACAATTTTATAATCATCTGATTGCTTAAAGTTATTCATATCCAAATAGGAGATGTTATTTGATTTGTAATTTTCTGACTTTTTTCTCTCCCCTCATTTTTCTGTCTTCATTTTTTCTTTCTTTTTTCTATCTATCTATCTATCTATCTATCTATCTATCTATCTATCTAATCAATATATCATCTAACATTTGTCTAGCTACCCATCTATCCAGACTGAGCATATGCAATCTGAAAATTCAGCCTAAAATGCTCCAAAATTCAAAACTTTGAGCACCAACACGATGCTGCAAGGGTGGACCATTCCAGGCCCTCCCTCATGTGACAGGTCTTAGTCACACGCAGGCACAGTAGGAGTACTGTGTACAGTCGCCTTCCACTAAGTGGTGAAGGTGTGTTTGAAACAGATCTTGTGTTTAGGCTTGGGTCCCATTCTCAACATAGCTCATTATGCAGACATAAATTGAGATTTATATGTAGATTAGATTATATAGACACTAAAACACTTCTGAAATCTGAAACATTGCTGGCTGCCAAGCACTTCAGATAAGGAACATTCAACCTATATATGTCTTCATCTGTCCATCCATCCCTTTTTTATTTCTTCTATCTCTCCCCAACCTTTTTCCTTCTAAACATCTGCCCATCCAATCATGCACCCACCTAGGTATCTATCCATTCCTTCATTTATCCATGTTTATATCTAAATTCTTTATTTTCAACACAGACCTCTCTCCAAGCATTGCTACTGGATATCTGCTTAGATATTTAATAGGCACCTCAAACTGAACACATTCAAAACCACTTCTGATCTCACCCCCCGCCCCCCGCCCCAGCCTTCACCATCACTGGGAAAGGTATCACCAACTAAACTACTGCTTGCCCAGAAACCTGACAGTCATCCTGATGACCCTTTCCCTTGACCTTCACATTCCAACCACCAAGTGTGGCCAGCTCCACCTGCGGACTCTCTCTCCAGTTTGACAGTCTCCTTTGCTACCATCCTCCGTCCCCACTCTTGAACTCTTCTTCTAAACTACCGAAATATCACACCCTTCCTTTCTCTCCTCTTCTCCGAGGCAGCGAAATTGATGTCCTCAGAACATATCACTCCCTTCCTGAAAGCTTCTGTGACTGCTCATTGTGTCTAGAAATAAATAGAAAGTCCCCACTGTGACCTGACCTGGGTGTCTGTCAGGGTCGGGTGCCTTCTCAGCCCTCTGACCCAATCTTCTTCTGCTCGCTGGGTCACTCATTCTGCTTCCTGTTCCCCCAGCACGCCCAGCCTGTGTCGGACTCCAGCAGCAGGTTTCCACTGAAATGTCACACCCGCAGAGGTTGCTGAGCACTTCACTTTATGTTTATCTGAAGATTCACTTCTCAACATTTTAATCTTATTTTTTTTTTAAAGTTGATTTTTTCTTCTACAAGTTCATTTCACTTCTCAAGGTCAGGGATTTTGTTTGCTGTTATATCCTCGGGGCATAGAGCTATGCCCAGAGCATCATATTAGGGGCTTAGTTATAATTTGATGAATGATTACTTGACATGAGAGAATTCCACAATTTAGGGCAAAAGGGATCGCATTACTTTAACAATCAAACAATCTGTTCAGGACTGCACCCGCCAGAGCTAGCAAGAATTTCCAGCTCCTTGGTCCTGACTTAGCAGTCTCCTGCTTTCTTTGGGTTTTAGAGGACCCAGGGGTTTTGTGGTGTCAGAAAATTGGACATGGTCTTTCAATCCTGTGCTGCCATATTTAGAGACCTCTAGTCCCTTTGAAAGCGACACTTCTATTAATTAATTAGTTAATGACACTGCTGTCAGGGGGGACCCCTTGAAAAGGTCTAGGCCCTCACACAGTGCTACATGAAAATGGGCTTGGGTTGCCAACCCACAGAACCAAGGACTCACCCCAATAACTGTTGAGGAAGTTGGCTCTCTTCCCTCCTTTCCAAGATCAGACCTGCTTCCCCCTACTCAGCAGGCTGTCCCCAGGCAGCTTCTGTGTGTGTGTGTGTGTGTGTGTGTGTGTGTGTGTGTGTGTGTGTGTTACTGGGGATTGAACCCAGGAGCACTCTACCTCCAGTTAGCTACACCCCAGCTATATTTTTTAAAAATAGGGCCTGGCTAGGTTGCTGACAGTCTCCAGAAGTTGCTGAGACTGTCCTTGAACCTGCCATCCTCCTGTCTCAGCCTCCCAAGTACTGAGATCAGAGGGGTATGCCACCACACACAGTTGCTATTCTATATTATATAAACACTAAGCACAGTTAAGAACTGGAATTTTGGAAGGGCTATGCAGTGTTCATTATTTTTTAATTTTTTCTTATACTTTGCAAAGCATTCAATGATTTAGTGAACATGAGGACTAATTGAATATTCCCAGTATATTTACTTAGGTATTAGAAGCTTAAGCTAATCACCATCTTATTTTGAAAGCATTAAAATGACACACTGCTAAGCATTTGATTGATCTTCTGTTATTTGTCTTATATTTTCAATTTATTACATTTCTTTACAGATGGTGGAAACACCATTGATAATTCAGATCTTCCTTCATTAATGATGTAGATTATTTCATTTTCCAACATTCACACATTGCAGTTACATGTGTTCCATTCCTAATATTGAAAATTCAGTCTGCTCCCCAAGATTATTTTCTATTAGAAAGGGAAACATTTCACAGCAAACATTTTTAAAATATCATGAATAAATTTAAAATATTTTAAAATGTCATAGCCGATAGCATAAATGTACAAGGAAGTCATGTAAATTGATAGAAGGAAGATTTGAATCTCTGTATCAAATCATGTTAAGGTGGCAAATAATGAGCCAATAAAAATATTTTTTCATAAATTCAACCAATCAGAAACTACTAAGGAGGACACTGACATGGCATTTAAAGGACATTGTAGTTCAGAGATGAAATGTTTTGGCGCCACAATTAGAGCTGGGTTCAAAGCCACTTGCAATGTAGCATTGGGTAAGATCCTTAACTTCCATGTACCTCTGAGATTTCTTATTTGCAGTACAGAGGCAAGAAAAATGACTGCTTATGGTGTCCACCTGTAATCCTGGTACTTGGGAGACTGAGACAGGAGACCCTCAGCAACTTAGCAAAATAAAAAATAAAGTAGGGCTGGGGGTGTAGTTCAGAGGTAGAATGCCCTTCATTTGAATCCCCAGTGGTACAATAAACAGACAAACAGACTGCTTCTTTGTGTAATTACAGGGACTCAGTTCTTATTATCTTGGCAAAAGATAAAAATTGGAAATTTGCAAAAAAAAAAAGAAAAAAAGAGAAAGAAATAAATAAAAACAACTAATAAACATAAGCAAACAGTCTAATCTCACTAGTAGTCACATAAGTCTAAATCAATATAGCAGTGGGATAACATTTTTCCCAGCAAATTTGAATTTAAAAGTACATTCTAGTTTTCACTTTTGATACATATGTGGTAAGTCCTAGAATGAGTACAAATTGAAACAATCTTTCTAGAAGGTGGTTTGACAGTTTTTATCAAGAACGTTAAGCATTTCCACAGCCTTTGGCAAAGACTGCAGCCACTATCCTTTCTCAGTAGACACCACTCACACTGTAGTTTGAATGTGGCTTCCTGGGGGCATCATTTATATAGAATCCCTGTGTTTGGCACCCTCTAGAGTTGTGCAGCTGGGGCTCTGCCATCGATGTGTTCAATTTACAGAGATGAATCCCCAAAACACAAGCAGAAAGGATTTTTATCTCAGTGTACTTGAAAGCAAAACTGTGACCACCTCAACTTTTACTCAACAGAGAAATAATGAAACTGATTATTATAGATTCATACAGCAGAATTTAATACAGCCACTTAAAAATCATGTAAAGAACCTGTAATGGCAAGAGGAAATACTTACTCAAGTTCATTCTAAAGGGAATGTAGCTTTAAATTGTCTCCAATTAGAAAAGTAAAATGCACTCATTAAAAAATTATACAATTTAGGAACGTCAAATAAAGTAGATGCTAATAATTTTAACACACCAAGGTAGACACTTTTAATATAGGTCCTAACAAAGTTTTTTTCTGCATGAATGATCATATTTCTACAAAACATGAACTACAAAAAGCAGACTGGTATACTGTGAATCCCCAAAGCGAATGGGAGAAAACCAGAAGTATTAAAGTACTTTTTCACCATGGTGGAAATGTGGATGGTTTTTTTCCTCTCTCTCTCTCTCTTTCTGTCTCTCTCTTTCTCTCTCTCTCTCTCTCTCTGTCCTTTAACATGTCTATAGGAAACATGAATTACATTATATAAGAAAAATATTTTAAATACACAAATGTTGTAAATGACTTTCTCGCTTAAGTATATTTCTTTCAGTGCTTTGAGCATGGAATTAAAAATAGACGATA
>PVLC010004359.1:60989-86286 GCA_004027655.1 Graphiurus murinus
AAAAAAAAAAAAAAAAAAAAAAAAAAAAAAAAAAAAAAAAAAAAAAAAAAAAAAAAAAAAAAAAAAAAAAAAAAAAAAAAAAAAAAAATAGACGATATCCCTTTTGTGAAATAACACTCATTAATCACTTAGCAGTCTTCTTCTTAATGAAGACATGCACATGCATATGCAAATGAACTGAACTTCTATTATGAGACCCTGACAGGATGGTCTGCCGAAGAGAAGGTAATGATAGAGTTTGAAAAATGGGAGGGCAGAGGAAGGTTAGCAGTGGTGGAAGATTTCTATTCTGAATGCCTTGAAAGAGTTGTATTCATCTGATAGTGTTCTGTCTAACAATAATAAAATAAGATCCCAAATAGCAGTAAGAACTGAAAGCTAGTCATTGTGGTGTAACACATAGAGCGTAACAGAATGGGGATATGCAGACCCAGAAGAAAATGGAAATGTATAAAGTTGTAATATTGTTCAGACTTCTTCACAAGTCCTGCCAGAAATCATATTCAACTACTTGACAAGTTTAGTCAATATTACTCACGTGTAACCTTAGGGTATTTTTATCCAATATCACACATTTGGATCCAAACCGGAAAAAAAAATCAGTTCAACTTTCAATACATTTAGTCCGCACAACTACATACATTCACATGTCTCAGAACACAAACTGAGCAAACTCAATGTCCCTCAGGACTGTTCACACTCAATAGATAAAGCTTTAATATCACAGGAGGATAGGAAGCATTAAAGGTCCTGAATACAACTGTCCCAAGGAGAAATGAAACTAGGCTTATAGAAAATTAAATTCATTGGACAGGGCAGAAGAGAATATCAGACAGTATCCTATTGTGTTAATCCCATTTCTGCCCTTTCGTGTGGAAAATCAGGACAGCCTGCTGCCTTTCAAAGGCCTGGGAAACCAGAACGAAGATAAATGTGGCACTCTAGAAATATTTTTGAAATTCTATTATGGGCATTCTGGGGACAAGGAAGGGAGACCAAAAAAATTTTAAAAAATAAAATAAAAAAAGAAACCTGCCAAGACACCATAGCGTCATCCAGGTTCTGCCACTTGCACCAGAAAGCGAGGTGGCGTCAACATTGCAAAACATGGCAGAAGTCATTAAGGTGCTGCATAGGTGCTGGCTGGCTCTCTAGGAATGGGTTGTGTCACTAGTACAGTGGACCCGCAGCTTCTGCATCAGCTGCAGGTTTGTTGGGAGTGCAGACGCTCACCCCAACTCCAGGCCTCCTGGGTCAGCAGCCCCCCCCCCCCGAGGGGGGCACATCGGTGCTAACAGCTCTCGCGGTCATGCAGGGCTCCAGATCTAGGAAGCACAGGAACTGTGATGTAAGAGGACGTGATCTTTTCTGCTGTTCACGATGCATTTGTCATACTACACATTTAAATATCAACGATTCAAACATGCTCATTATACTAACACTAGGGAACATGGGAGAAAACAAAAGGGGAAGGACATTGCCTCCGTGTATCAGTATATCCGTTCGGGTTTTCCACACAGACAGGACCAACAGGAGATTTACAGAAAGAATGTATACGTATAAGATATGTAGAGGGAATAAATAGATGTAGGTAAGAAATATGTAAGGTGGGTGTGGTGGGGCATGCCTGTAATCCCAGTATTTGGGAAGCTGAGCTAGGAGAATGGCAGATTCAAGATCAGCCTCAGCAATAGTGAGACTCTCAGCAACCTAGCAAGACCCTGTTTCAAAGTAAAAGGTCTGGGGGTGTAGCTCAGAGGTAGAATGCCACCTGAGTTTAATCCCCAGTATCACACACACACACACACACACACACACGTATGATGGATATATATGTGTATATACATATATATGGGTATGATGTGTATGTATTTTATTTAAATTTATACATTTAGATTATATAAGATATATAAAGGATATGTATATATGAGATATAGGTATAGATATATATGGATAGGGATAAGAGAGACTTACTACAAGCTACTATCTCACATGACTAGGGAGGTGGGTAAGTCCTACCTAGATCTGCAGGTGAGTTGCCCTGCTGCACACACAGGAGAACTGATGGTTTTGTTCCAACCTGCAGGCCACCAGACCCCAACCTCAAGAAGAATCAATGTTTTCATTCAAATCCAAAGGCAGAAAAAAGTCTGAATAGCTCACCTGAGGACCATTTGGAAGCATTTTCCCTTACTCCCAAAGGAGGATGGGTAATTACTGGGAGGTCGAGCAAGGAGGATTGCAGGTTCACGGCCAGCCTCAGTTACCTAGTGAGGCCCTTTGCAACTTAGTGAGACCCTGTTTCAAAATGAAGAATAAAAAAATAGAGCTGGGGGTGTAGCTCGGAGGTAGAATGCCCCTGGGTTTCATCCCCAGTACCACACACACACACACACACACACACACACACAAAAAGAGTCAGCTAAGTCTCTTTTTGTCTTTCTGCTGCTTCCTCAGTGACTGTACTCACCTGTGATGTCACCTCTCTCCATTCACCCTGAGGATTTCGTTTTCGTATATTCAGAACACATACAAAGTTGAGGGTTTTTTTTTTTTTTTTTTCCCTGAAGCAATTTTTCTAGCTGGGGTGTGAAGTATTTCACTGGCATAAACATCACCCTTCAACCCCATCTGAGCTGAAAATCCCATTTCTAATCTTCTTTCTGATTGAGAAATGATAGAGTGGATTTGCTGGGAAACATCTGCCTCGCTGACAGCAGCCGCACTTGTGGGAGTGGTCCTAAAGTAAGTGCATATCCTTTATGCGTATTCCTCCAGACATATACTTAAAAATCATAACATGGACTAAAATTTGAAGACAAACCATCCCCCTGCTGATGGAGAGATTCGTGTCCTAATATTATATTTCTATTTTCTTGCAGTCTGATGTCTGTGGTTAGGCTATGTCATCTTACAAAAGATCTTGACAAGGAGTTGATTCTTTCTCTTTCCTTTACGACCAGAGACAGACCTGCCAAAATTATGAAGCAACATTGGCCCTCACCATTTGCAGCCAATATCTTCAACATGTAATAGGTTCCCCAAGACCCCTCTCTCCCAGCAGAGGTTCCAGACCTTAGTAGTACATCGGAATCACCTGATAAATTAAAAAAAAAAAAACAAAAAAAAACTGATGTCTGGTTCCTACCCCTACAGATTCTGATTTGATCATTCAGGGTGTGGTCTTGATCTTGGCGCTAGGATTTCTAAAAGCCTCCTGGAGATTCTAATGTGTACTCGAAGTTGCAAGCCATTGCTCTTATTACTCAAGATGCGGCGACACATCTAGCTTTTTAGAAATGCAGAGTGTGAGCTGGGCATGGTGGCGCACGCTTGTAATCCCAGCATTTGGGAGGCTGAGACCGGAGGATCCGGGTTCGCGGCCAGCCTCAACTACCTAGTGAGGCACTCCGCAACTTAGTGAGACTTGGTTTCAAAATAAAGAATAAAAAATAGGGCTGGGGGTATAGCTCGGAGGTAGAATGCCCCTGAGTTCAATCCCCAGTACCGAAAAAAAAAAAAGAAATGCAGAGTATGGGGCCTGCTGGATTGAAACCTGTACTTTAGCAAGATCCCCAGGTAGTCTGTAGGTCTATTCAAGGCCGCACAGCTCTGTCCTACCTGTTGGCTCTTTCCTTGGAAAGAAATTCAGCTTCTGGGACATATGGAAACTCACTTAGGTGAAAATAGTTAATTTATTCAATGCCTGAGGGTGCTACACTGAGGAACACTGTCGAAGCTTAAGAAGTGAAAGTTCTGATTATGGAACATCCAGGCTCATGGAGGTTTTCATTAGGGAATATTCTAAGCTTTTGGAAATCCCCTCCCTTGGGCCAAGAGCTTCCTAGTTTCCCTAATGCTATGCTTGCCCCTGCCTGGGCCCTCAGGGTCACAGCGCAAGTCCTAAGAGTTCTCTGGGGCTTGGTCTGCATGGAGGTTTGTGTTTTAGGCAACAGAAATTGACAGTATCAGTCCTAGGTTCAAATAGAAACCAGTAGGTGCTTAAAGCGAGGAACATTTCTTTGTAAGATTTTGTTTCTTGCCTAAGTAAAGGCTCCAAAAGGAAAACATTTACACCCAAAGCAGAAACTTCAAACCCAATTAAAGGGTGAATTTCTCTTGGTGTGTTCTGCAAAGAATCAGCCAAAGTGGGGTTCAAATTCATGTCTGCAACTTTGATAAATTATCTGTGTTCTTTTATTTTTGGTTTTCTTAACTAAATAAAGTGGGGATGACAAGGCCAGCAGGTAGGGTTGCCGCACATTTTGATTATGACGTTATTGAAGTTTTTTGGCCTCAGTTTCCCCTGGTGGAAAATGGAGGTAGTGATTCGGCTTCCTGAATTGTTGTGTGTATTTGATACCATACACGAAGTTCTGAGCGTGGACCTCACACACAGTAAAGATGATCATGGGGATGGTGGTTTTTCCGTATCACTAGTGGCAGGAACTGTAGCAAGAATGGTCACGATCGTCATAGCAGCAGCAGCAGTTATCCAGTGTCACTTTCCTCCCCTTTATCTTACAGGGGTCACATCTGACAAAGCTTGAGCAATCTGCCCAGACTCTATCAGGTGGAGAATGGGTGGAGGTGATGTCCTAATGTGAGGTAGTACTGCTTAGTGGTGTGTGTGTGTGTGTGTGTGTGTGTGAGAGAGAGAGAGAGAGAGAGAGAGAGAGAGAGAGAGAGAGAGAGAGAAATGATTAATGTTATGTGTAACACTCCCTGGAGAGTTTTCTTCCCAATACAGTCCACTCTGCTCAGGAACTACAGTTAAAAAGCACCTTCTAGCCGGGCGTGGTGGTGCACACTTGTAATCCCAGCGCATTCGGGAGGCCGAGACCGGAGGATCCCGGTTCGCGGCCAGCCTCAGCTACCTAGTGAGGCACTCCACAACTTAGTGAGACTCGGTTTCAAAATAAAGAAAAAAAATAAGGCTTGGGGGTATAGCTCGGAGGTAGAAAGCCCCTGAGTTCAATCCCCAGTACCAAAAAAAAAAAAAAAAGCACCTTCTATACAGGATGCTACTGAGTACCAGTAACGCGATCATTAGGCTTACATTCTTTTACATAAAGATGAGGTATATTATTATCTCCACTTTATGAGAAGAGAAGACTGAGACTCAGTCTTGTCCAAGGCCTCCAAACAATGTCTATGAGGCTGAATCAGGATTTGAAGTCAGATTTCTCTCCGAAGCACAGGCCTAACTCATCTGTCTTAAGATACTCCCCACATAGGTGACATAGCTGGGGTATAGGTAGAGATGAAAATCATTTTTTGAACACTACAATTATTCCAGACTATTCTAGAAAAGCAGAATCTTCTTTGCCCCCATGAGCAGACAACACTGGGATTCCTAAATGGGCTTCTCTACTGGACACGACTTGTGCCTGTTATTTCATTCGGCTCTCACGAACTCTGAACCGTGGGATTCTTAATCCCGTCTTAAAGATCATAAAAATAAGCTGAAGTTACTTGCTCAAGGGTACACAGCTAATAAATGACAGACTAGTCTTGCAATTGGGTCTGCCTGATTCCCCAGAAACATACTGAACTTTCCCAGAATCACTTCTTTTTGTTTTACAATCTGGGACATTTGTAAAATGCTAGAATATGTTCTCTGTATCAGAAGATCGGCCCAGATATTTTGTCCATTTGCTTTCCTCCAGTGTCCATTTGCCATCCCCCCCTCCCCAAAAGTTCTGTTTTGTTGTTGAATCTATAGCTGCCACAGGGAAAGAAATGAACGTATTGATTCAGATTTTCCAGGGGCAAGGTTCAAGAACATTCACAGTACAGTCATGTATTAATGATGAGATACTTTCTGAGAGGCATGTCACTAGGAGATTCCATCATTGTGCGAGCATCATAGCATATGTGTACAAAAACCTGGATGGTCTAGGTCAATCTTCCACTGGTGAACACCAGATAGATCAGGCTCTGTCAGCGTGGCATGGCACACTCATGCACTTGACAGTGAACTTCATAAGTAGGAGTACTCTCTGAAATTATGACAAAACTTAGAGCAAATACATAAGCCAGTAACATAGTCATTTGTGATCATTATATTGTATTATGCATGTGCCTAATTGCATATGCTATGCTTTTATCAGACTGGCAGCTTTGTTTTCACCAACATCTCCACAAACACATGAGTAATGGCTCAGGCTACAACCTCATGACAGCTACAAATGTCCCCAGGCAATGGGAAGTTTTCAGCTCCGGAATGATCTTAAGGGACCACAGTGGTACATGTGGCCTGCCATCCACAGAAATGCCCCTACGCAGCTCATACCCATACAGTATCTACTTGGTTCTCTGGGCGGACTAGCTAAACTTGAGGAGGAGAAAACATCAGTTATCTAGAATCAGCCTTTGAGATTTAATTTTGGAGGTTTTGTTAACAAAGTAAACAAAACTGCTGAGAGGAAAGTCATCCCAGCATGGGGGAGTGCTGTAATTCCCCGCTGGAGATCATTTGTGTAGTTTCAAACCCTGCTGCAATGGAAACCTAAGTGTCCCAGTAAGAAATGGAGGGCATCATGTCGTGGGGTCCCCCAGGCAAGGACGTTTTCCTCATCTCTTTATTCTCAGGGCAATGGTATACTTCCTGGCACTCAGCGAGTGCTTAATAAACATTCCTGCGTGAATTAACAAGCATAAATAAATGAACACTTAGCAGAGACTAAACCCGCAGGATGACTTTATGAAAAGCAAATTTTGATAGCAAAAGAGCTTAAAGCCAGGAGAATCCCCTAGAAGACATGAAAAGCAAAAAAGCAAATTCATGCCACACTTTTGCTCAGAGCCAGCTTGCAACTCTATTCACTTTAGTTTACCCTGGATTTCTCTTAGGACGATGAAGGCAGAAAAGAAATTTCTAATCTTAAATGTCAGAAAACAAAGCCAGAAGGTGCAATATATAGAAGAAGGCGTATTCGATGACTTTTGAACTCTATGCTTATTTTTTCTTAACAAAGAAAGGCCCTCATTTCTTTTTCTCTGTGTCTCCCTTTATTGTGGTGACCAGTGTGTGTGCCTGCATGTGTACACGCTGTGATCCTCCCAAGCTAAGCAGCCAAACAGGAACTCCAGACACCACTCCAGATCCCCTCCTCTGCTCAGCCACAAGAAGCAGAAATATCTGGGCCTGCAGAGAGCGTGGCCACTAGGGGTCCCCAGCTGCAGGCGATGTGCTTTGGGGACTGGCTGGCTGAGGCAGCCTCCCTTTGTCTGCACCCCAGGTGTGGACTCCTCTTTGTTTCCAGGCAGGGCTTGCTACCTGCTTTGGGAGCTGGCTCCTGGCTACACTTCCAAGGGAGCCGAGAGCGTCCCAGCTAATACCCCCAATTCCTCCTGACAGTGCCTCTCCAAAGAGCCCATGTTTTCTAACAGAACTAGGTATCTTTGTATTCGAAATAGGACTTGAACTACAAAGGGAAATCCTTCTCACAGCCACAAGGAGTATACTGATATTGAGAAATTGATGGTAAAAAGGCGCCACTTTCCAGGCTACAGTAGACTTATTTGCCATGAAATATTTAAAGCTACTTGACAAATAGCTCCGCTCTTCTCCTGCGCGAGCTGGCCACTGGATTAATCTTGAAAGTAAGGAATATTTCATCCTGCTTCGCACAGGGAAGGGGGTTGACCTTCACTAAAAAGCACCCCAGAGCGCCTGAAAGGAGAGGGGCTCCCACCACCAGGAAGGCCACATTCACCCTGCGGTGCTTTCCTGTCTGCTTTTAAACTTCAAAGGAACATTAAAAGAACATAAACAGATTACAGTAACGTAAGAGCTACTCTGTAAACAATAAATTACGTGAGGAGTTGTACCAGCCGCAGCCCAGTGGGGATGGCAGGTGGGGCGGGACTGCCAACATTCCCTCCATCAAAATGTTGTTCTTTTGTTTCCATCCTTTCAATTTTTCTCCTTCACTGCAAAGATGGTGTCCCTACATGCCCGTCCACCGCTCTTTGTGTTCTAGATTCATTACCGATCGTCTTGTCCTGTTGCTCAGTGGTCACGGCTACCAAGGTGGAGAGTAACTGGTGTGAGTGAGAACCCTTTAGGAATCCATCTCTTCCTCGGTTTGCTCATTTATTCAGCAAATGTTTACTGAGCACCTACTGCATGCAAGGCATGGTAGAGAATACAAAAGTAGGTAGACCAGGATCCTGCCCTTGGGGAAAATTTAATGGACCAGGGAGAGAAAACACACCCCTAAATCACCACTAAAACAGGACAAAGCAGAGAGCTTCCAATGGAAAGTATAGAAGGACTCAGGGAATTCAACAGCAGGGGAGCTGGTTTTCCAGACAAGGTGTATTCTAGGTGAATCTTCACCAGAGGAGGAGGCACAGGGAACAGAGAGGGAAGGCCACATTTGTGAAGGGGAAAATAAGAAATAAGCTTGGAAAGGGAAAATTGGAAGCCTTCGAATGCCAGGTGAAAGCTAAGTTAAAACAAAATGGTAATCTTTAATCCTATGTAGACCAAATTATCCACAATACTCCTTTTTAGCCACAGGTTTTCATATTTGAAGAAAGATGGTAGAGACAGCTAAAATAATTCTGGAATACTAGGTTAGGTTTCAAACAGATCTAAGACCTTAGCAGTACCAATATTCCCCTTTCCACTGGTAAATGGAATCACTTAATGCCATATGTGAATGATTAAATATATGAACTAATTTTTCTCATTGGTTCCATTTGGAGAAATACTTCGGAAGGTCCACAAGCAGTTTTTTGAGCCTATGGTAGAGAAAGGGGTTACTATGGTATTTTGGACCCACTTGCTAATTTACTGATAAACAGTTTGTAAGGAGCAGCAAGTGGCCAGGCCTCTGAATTAAAGAAAGAGGACAGTGAACAGCCACCTGCTGAATTGTCCCGTTGGTTATGCTTTGACAATCCCAGTGATCTCCTCACTTTCAGATTCCAGTTCCAAACCTGGGGCTTTATGCTTATTCTTCAGAATTACCATCTATTCTTCTACCAATAGGCTGGGCTTTGCCTCAAGAGTCTCCCTCATTTTCTACTTTTGTGCCACACAGGGTGGCCTGGGGTGGGGTGGGGGGTGGGGGTATGCATTTGCAGCAAGCATTCCTCTGTGCCTTCAGCTATCAATTTGAAGAGTAAAAATGGATCTATTTTGCAGGATCTATGGATCTATTTTATGTTGGATCTATTTTATGTTCTCTAACTAAAGCTCTATGGAGGTAAATGTTATCATCCAAACTTTAGAAACAGAATCTAACATTCTTTTTTTTTTTTTTTGCGGTACTGGGGATTGAACTCAGGGGCATTCTACCTCTGAGCTATACCCCCAGCCCTATTTTTTATTCGTTATTTTGAAACAGGGTCTCACTAAGTTGTGGAGGGCCTCACTAGGTAGCTGAGTTTGGCCTTGAGCCCAGATCCTCCGGTCTCAGCCTCCCAAATGCTGGGATTACAAGCGTGCGCCACCACGCCCGGCTTTCTAACATTCTTCTGTAAGACTTCAATGAGAAATAATGAAACCCATTGCCTATTCACAGTTTGGGACAAAAAAAAAAAAAAAGTGTAAACTTTGGGGCCAAAGATGAGATATTTCTCTAATGAACTGAGTCACTGCTGATTTGTTATCTCCAAATGCGGTGGAGGAAGCAGAAACTGTTCAAACCTTAGATTCCATCTTTTAAGCCAACAGTTTACTATCTCTTCTGCAACACCGACTTTATCCCAGATATCTTGTGACTTCACACATAACACCTTGTTTAATCTTCTGGACACCCTATATATCATCCGTGCTTTTGTTGCAGGTAGAAGAACTGGAGCTCAGTGAGTCTAAGTAATTTGCTCAAGATCTCAGAGCTAATGAGTGGCAGAGCCGGAGTTTGAAGACAGGTTTTGTCATTTTCAAAGCCCAGATGATTACAGTTGTACTGAGTGATAGGCCCAAGTTCACCATCCAAAGACCTGAAGTCATACATAGATACTAGTCAAACAAGTAAATGCTGTCTTCAATCAAAAGAACTCTGGGGAGCCGGGCATGGTGGCACACGCTTGTAATCCCAGCATTTGGGAGGTTGAGACCAGAGGATCCGGGTTCGAGGCCCGCCTCAGCTTACTTAGTGAGGCCCTCCGCAACTTAGTGAGACCCTGTTTCAAAATAAAGAGTAAAAAATAGGGCTGGGGGTGTAGCTCAGAGGTAAATGCCCCTGAGTTCAATCCCCAGTACCACAAAAAACAAACAAAAAAAAAAAAAAAAAAAAAAAAAAAAAAAAAAAAAAAAAACAACCAGGCGCAAACAAAGGAAAAACAAACAAAAAACAAAACACATGCAAAAAAAAACAACAAAAAAAAAAAAAAAAAAAAAAAAAAAAAAAAAAAAAAAAAAAAAAAAAAAAAAAAAAAAAAAAAAAAAAAAAAAACAAAAGAACTCTGGGGGCCGGCATGGTGGTGTACTCCTGTAATCTCAGTCTTTGGGAGGCTGAGACAGGAGGATTACAAGTTCAAGGCCAGCCTCGGCAACTTAGTGAGGCCTTCAGCAACTTAGTGAGACCCAGTTTTAAGACTAACTAACTAACTAAATAAATAAATAAAAAGGACTGGGTATAGCTCAGAGGTTAGAATGCCCCTGGGTTCAACCTCTAGTAACACACACACACACACACACACACACACACACACACACACACCTCTGGGGAAACAGGAAGTTCCATGCTGATGGAGACTTCCATGCTGATGGGTACCTGTCCCTTAGGGACTCCAGATGAAGCCCTCTCAAGACTGCTGCACAAAAGAAGAAAATTGGGGTTGGGGGAATCGGGGGTGCCTGGGTCTCCTTGAACCTGGCAGGGTTGTTCCATGCAGATGGGAGTCAAGAAGTCACAGTCTCATGTGACTCACAGGAGCGTGCTCACAGACCTTTTCTCTTCAGCAAGCCATATTAAAAAAAAAAAAAAAAAAAAAGAGGTCACACTGGGATGGTATCCTGGAGGGAATATTTTAAAAATAGTTTAAATCAACTAGAAAATGTGACATGCATGCACATTGTGATGATTTAACATTTTTTTATTCACTGTGCGTTAGCAGTTGGGTGGGTGTGGATCCCCCCAGGACCTGCTGCTGTTCCTGGGTCACTCCTGATAATTTTTAAATGTTCGGTGTCCTTTTAACATGTTTTTAAAATTGAACTACCCCAATGGGAACACTTTCCATTTTGCTATATAATGAGAGTACTTTGATTCCTTTAATGTTTGCTTTTTTCCTTTGATCTAACAATTTCTGTTAAATTTCACAGTTTTCTGTGGCTTCAGGATTGAAAGAAACGATTACCCTGCTGGGAGCGTGAAATAGACTTAAAAAAAAAACCTGCATGATATTTCCTCCCAGTGAAATTAATTTAGGTTTAAATACCGGAGGAAGGTACACACCTTGCGCCCCGGTGGCTCTCTCTCACACACCTAAGCAGTTTCTGATCCTGAACGGGCCCCTGTCACCTGCAGCCAAGTCTTCCCATCTTTGTGAGGATCTTTTGCAAGGCGCAGGCAGAGAACCTCTTTCACTTTGGCACTCGGCTTTGTGTAGGCCTGATAACACGCTGGGAACTCTCTTTCTTTGAAGGCCAGCCTCAGGAGTCCAGAGGACCCGGTGGGCCCTGTCCGTGGCTGGGGTACTAAGAGGCTTCCCGGAGGTTTTAGGAAATGCACCTTTCTGGCAGGGCAGGGGCCACGGGTTGCAAAGCAACAAAGGACAATTTGTAGGGGGAGTGGAAGGGGCGCTCCAGAGCCTCCCTGGCATCCAGGCCCCCTTCTGCCTAGCACCGTGTCCTCAGTGACCCAGCCTTGGTCCTCTGGATCGTGCTCCTGAGCTCAGCGGGGCGCGGCGACTCCCCACTCCCCCCCACACACCCGGTGCCCTATACCCCTAGGAGCGGCGCAGCCCACGGCAGCAGCCGGGCTGGTCCTGCGCCCCCCGGGCGCCGCCCCTGCACCTCGGGGGCCGGCTCCCGCGTCCAGCCTCCTCCCGCCCCGAGGTCCGCGCCCCCGCCCTGCAGCCCGGGTCCCCGAGCTGTCAAGCCCGCGGCAGCTGAACCAGCCCCCGAGCGCCCGCGTCTCCTCTCCTTCCTTTGTGTGCGCGCGAGCGGAGTTGGGGCGGAGGGAGAAGGGGGAGGTCGCTCTGTCTGTCTGTCTCCCGCCGCCTTGGCCCGGGCTGCTCCGAGTGTGGCCGGGGAGGCGGGAGCCCAGGGGAGGGACCGGGGAGCCGGCCGGGCGGCTCGGAGCCGCGGGGCGCCCGGGTCCCCGCCGCGCACCGGGGAGCGTGGACGGGCGCGGGGCTCGGCTGGAGCCACGACCGGCCCGCCGCGGCCGCCCCTCGGCCTCTGCGCGCCCACCTACCCCGCGACACCCGGAGCGCGGCGCGCAAAGGCGCGGAGAGGGACGGAAACCACAAATAAATAGCGGCGGCGGCAGCGCGTCATCTGGCGGAGCAGGAAGTGCAGGCAGAGTCCGGAGGCCGGTGCTCTCTGCGCGTCCCCAGGACTTTGCCATGGGCGGGGGGCCGCGCAGGCTGCGAGCGGCCGGGCGAGGACAGCGGCGGCCGCGTCCGCTCCGGGGCTGAGCCAGCAGCGACGCGCGGGGCGCCCAGAGATGGCAGCGTCCAGCAACTCCAGCCTGTCCGGCTCCTCCGTGTCCTCCGGTGAGTGGGAGCCCGTCGGGCGGGACCCTCGCCCCGCGCCCGAGGATGGGGAGTACCTGTGGCCGTCCCGCCCGCTCCCTGGCAGCGGGGGCGGGCGCCGGGCGTGACACCGGTGTGGTCCGCGGGCACCTCGGCGCCTCCCCAGACCTGACGGCGCGGAGGCTGGGGAGCCCGAGCGCGGACGCGGGGCGCGGGACTCGGGGCGACCGAGCGGGGCAGCCCCGCACTTTCTGGCGTAGCGGGAGCCGGGTCTGGCGGGGAGGAGGAGGTGAGGGCGAAGCCTGCAGCCCCGACCTGTTTGCGGCGCCTCGCCCGCTGCTACCTGGGGTACCCCAATCCAGAGCAGAGGGGGTCGCACCCTCGCACCTGGAAGACTTGAATTTCTTTGTTTGTTTCAGAAATTAGGTCCGTGGAGTCACTGGCTCGGGACAAGGGTTTGAGATAGCAACGAGATAAAGAGATTGTGCCTTTCCCGTCTGGATTGAAGTGGGTTAGGGGAAGGGAGGTCGAACCCAGCCTCTGACTCTTGGCACGTTTACGTGTGTGTGTGTGTGTGTGTGTGTGTGTGTGTGTGTGTGTGTGTGTGTGAGAGAGAGAGAGAGAGAGAGAGAGAGAGAGAGAGAGAGAGAGAGAGAGAGAGATTTTTCCCTATGTGGCCCTTTGGACATTTTCTTATCATACTCTAATTTTACTTTAACCCCCCCCCCCCTCCTTTTTAAGTGAGGCTGAGCAAAGGGGAGGGCTCCTTTCAGCTTTTCTATGGTTGATCAGCAGGTCTAATTGAAGAGGAAAAAAATTGCTAATGAATCCGAAGGAATCAATAGAAGCAGCCCTACTGGTTTCTGACGATGATGGGTTTCTAATCAGAATGATGCATTAGGCAGAATTCCTCTCCTCTGTGGCCAGTGAGAACTTTAATAACAAACCCTAAAGGGACAGCTATCAAGACACTGTGTTATGCAGTATTCAAAGGTCAAGAAGATCTTGAAGTCCTAATGGCCATGCTCCATATATTAATAGAATGTTATGTCTATTGTGTTTCCTTAATATTATCCCAAAATTAAACTCCGGGGAAGAAATGTCTTTCGGATACAAGGGACAGAAAGCCAGGCATAAAGAAAACCACACCTTTAGATGAGTAACCAATTAAGTTGTAAAAGCAAGGTGCGTTTACTAAGGTGCAATTGTGAAGTGGTACTAGGTGGTCACTTGAAAGCCGGCTGCTATCTTTTTTTGGCAGGTAGAGTTCCAGGGAAGTGGTACTTCCTTTCCCTACCACTGCCAACTAATAAAAACAGCATTGTTAGGTGTACCATAGAGTTCAAGTTGCTGGTAGGAGCAGCCAATGGGGCAGAACAGTCATATCTTATTAAGAGCAGCAACAAGTTGACCGCCTGTGGTTTTGATTCTGAGAACTCAGCAAATGCTACAGCTTATTTTTAGTACCCTCAAACCACTGCTGCTGCTTTTCAATTCATGTTGGTTGACTAACATTGAATTTAAAATACAGTGATGTCGGCTTCCTATTAGCATATGGTTATTCCTCTCAGCAAACTGCCCTCTCCAAAGTGAACTGGTAGGGGAAAGGCGGCAGAGGGAAAGAAGAAGGAAGGAAGGACAACGGGATGGCATTATCCCATGATTTACTGGTGGCATAAATTACAGATGCTGTGGCATCTGAATTTGCAGATCTTCATAGAGCTTAAGAAACCTGATTGAAAATTCTAACTCAGCCCCAGGAAGAATACGTTGGTTTAAGGCCGCCTACTAGCAGCTTTAGATGACGGTAATTGCTTTGCAGATAGGGTAGGGATACTTATGATGGTTCTTTTTTTCCTGCTTTCTCTACCACTATTTTTAATCCTAGCAGAGACCAGGAAATTGCATGAAAGCTGAAATTCTAAAAATTGACAAGGATATATTATTTGGTGTGAACCAACCTATTTTGTATATTGACTAATCCACCAATTCATCAGACGCTTTGTCTAGAAAAATGCGGAATTATAGTCCTTTTAAGCACACTTACCATTGTGTGGATCATGAATAATTCAGAAGACACAGGCAATTCACACCTGTGAGAGGTGTTGGGTAGGGAAGAATAGAGCCTGTCTGTGGCAGCTGTGTTCTTTCAGGCAAAGACCAGAATCCGAGAAATTAGGGCACTTCATCAACCTATTAATTCATCACCGTATGCAAGGGCCTACTATGTGCTTGGCAGTGAGTTAACCTATTAATCACCATATGGAAGGGCCTACTATGTGCTTGGCAGTGAGTTATAAGCCTCAGCTTCAAGGAGGTTAGCTGAGGATGATAATCCTAGGATTCCTTTGAGCCCTGAAGTTCTGGGATTATTGTCATTGGATTCTGATGCCAGCTGGGTATCTTAGGGTGAGTTACTTAACTCCTCTGAGCCTCATTTTTCTTGTCTGTCAATGAGGCTAATACTGATCATTGGACTATTTCATGGAGTGCTTGGGGGTTCAGTGAGATAATGAACGTGCAGTATTTATTTAGCACAGGGTTTGCACTTAAGTGCTTGGTGCAGAAAATATTTTCTCCCTTGAGGAAGGACAAAGAAGGCGCTCATACTTTAGATTCAGAAACAAGTTCAACCCACATAAAATCTGCTTCTATCACATGCAGAATTGATCTTGAATTTGGGGTCCATTAAAAGCATTTACTGGAGGTTTCGCCTCTTTCTGAGTGTTTAGTCTGGGAAGATGAATCAAGGTCCTCTCCCTACCATGGACAGCAGAGACAGACAAGCAAGAAGCAGCCTCTATTCCAGTGTGATAAGGTGAATTCTGGGGAGCAGAGTGCAGGAGAAGGACTGATTGTCTCTGTGTGGAGTGGCATTGGGGGGGGGTGACACATGAGTCAGACCTCGAAGCATGGGTAGGACTTTTCCAGAATGCAGATCACTGGCGAGGCATTTCAGGGAGAAGGAAAAGCTTAGGGAAGGCCTGGAGATGTGGAAGTTGGTGGGCCTTGTTTTGAGTTCTTTAGGCCTTTGGATCCTTTGACCTGGGGCTTCTCTTCTTGGTAACTCATGCCTGCAGGGCTATACACAGCCGCGTGCACAGTGGGCTGGGTCATCTACTGCTGATGATGATGTAGGAGGTTTTATGCTCAGGTAGCAGTGGGTTTGGTGGAACAGTTCTGGAAGCCCTAGGACATACTTGGGCAATGGGGACAAGAAAAGGACCTGCAGATTCTGTAGTGTCCAGCACATGGAAAGGGAACTCAACACAGTCAAACCTCTCTGTGAAGAGAAGCTGCTGGTGCCTGAAGTTCGCTGTGTTTGCAAGAGTCTAGCTTTACTAATTTACTCCATATTAAGCCCAAAGTCATCTGATTTTCCTGAGAACAGTTTCTCATTTCTGTTGTTTAACTACACCACCCAAGTGTGTCATTTTTTCCTAGTTACCAAGCGAGATGTAACAAATGAAATAATCAAGTTACAATTAATTTAAAAATACATTTTCTGAGGACTCTTCAGAAATTTTCTTCTAGAATATTCAATTATGTGTAAAAGAAATTGCTGTGCCTTTGTTTTAATGATAACTGCTGGTAATTAAATTTCACAATCACCTCGATTGGCAGGAAGGTTTGATTACTTTTATTATTTTAAATCACAAAAAATCCTTATCCTTAAGCTTTTAATCTAGCCTGTGGTACTTGATTATATTCTAAAATAAACAATGGTTGATTTGAAAAACAGCTTTCTTAATAATCATGGGTTACATTTGCTTTTATAATTGAAATAAAAACTTTCTATGTATTAGCAATGTGATTACCAAATGGATAATTTCACAGATTCAAGAAAAATAATCAGTCAACCGAACTAATAAATAAATGAGATATTTTCCAATAACTGAACAAGGTAGAATATTAAATATTTTAAAAGACCCCTCCATCCCAGCATAAGAAGTTAAGATTTTGAAAACATAAGCCCATGGTATTATAAAAGTGAGGTTGACATAGACTTTTTAAAAATTGCAAGTGAAAAAAAGTAAAAATCATCATTGTGTCATCAAAACTTTAACTGGGAAAAGAATGTTCCTGAATGGATTATGGTATTTATTTATGTGGATTTTAGATAGCTCTATCATGGTCCAGGCAAATAATGTTTTTGTTTTTGTTTGTTTGTTTTTTGCCATCACACTGGGATAAATAGGAATTTCCTGTCCTCATCATTGGGAGGGTCATGACCAGTAACATATACAGTCTTCCATATTTTTAGATGCAGAAGGCAAAGCTAAACTGTAGTAATTCTGACAAGGCATATGCACATGGAACCAGAAACTACATGGATCCAATACTACAAAACAGGGTCATTAGTGAAATAGACACACTGAGAAATCCTCATTTAGGCCTTTGGATTCTTAAGAAATTTTCTTTTGGAATATTCAATTACGTGTGAAAGAAATTGCTTTGCTTTGTTTTAATGATAACTGGTGGTAACTAAATTTCGCAATCCCCTCAGTTGGCAGGAAGGGTTGATTACCTATTTTATTTTAAATCACATGCTTGGAAATTGTGATTAAAAAGTTGCAAATCAAAAATTCAAAAAGCTAACAGTAATCCTGAGAGAGAAATCACTCCGGGGAATCAATAAGGATCTTTTGTCCTGGACATTCTGGTGGTCTTTCCACACCTCATTTTTAGCCTTTATTGTGCATTCAGAGTAACTCTGATGACTCCAGCGATACAGAACCGAAAAGCAAGGATGCTCTTTTTCTTAAGCATTTTTGTTACGGTTTGGAACTGAAATGTCCCCCAAAGCCAAGTATAAGGCTGGTTCCTCAGGGTGGCACTTTGGGGAGGTCATGGAACCTTTAAAAGGCGGGGCTTAGAGAAGGAAGTTAGGTCATCGGGGGCGTGGCTTTGAAGGGGATGGTGGGGCTCTGGCCCTTCCTCTCTCTTTCTTTGCTTCCCCCACCAGGAGGTGAATAGACCTCTCTTGCCAGACTGGATTCTGCATCCTTACAGGCCCTAAAGCCACATGACCAAGTGACTATGGATTGAAACCTCCAAAACCATGAGTTCACATAAAATTTTCCTCTCTTAAGTTGGTTTAACACAGTGATGGAAAGCTAACACAATATGCATATTCGATATATTGTGTTTGACAGGAGCCCACTGATTTGTGTGTTTTGCTGAACCGCCAGGTCCCCCCACTAGTCCTGTGAAGCACATTGGATGACCCCAACATTTGCTCAACTCTTGAGGGATGTGATCACCAGGTATTTTCCAAGGCCAGTCTGTGTGGAGTTGAACTGGACAGGACAATGCGTTCTCTGGGCTGCCTCCTGGGGCCTGGCCCCAGCCCCAGCCCTGCTGAGAGCCTTCTGCTGCTCGGCGGGGTCTCCTGTTTGTGCACGGTGGGGAAAATAACTGGACATTTGGTTTGGAGAACCTGTACATGAGCAGTGTCACATTGGTATGTTTTGGAAAAGATCTTTCTGCCAGAAGATCAAGATTCCTGCCAAGATAGAGGCAGAGGAAGAAAAACAGACCAAGCACTTGATCGGTATATGATTAATAGCAGCCCCCCCCCCCCCCGTCACCCTCCAATCGTTCATCTTTTATGAATGCATCTGCATCCCATGGCTTCTGAAATGTCATTTAATTTTCAAAACCCATGGCTGGCTCCCTCCTTCCCCCTTTCCTTTCTTCCTATGCTCTTTTCCTTTTCTCACCTGTTATTGAGTTTGTCTGATTTCTATTTAGAGATGTCTTCATAAACCCTGCATTTGGTTTACTTTACTGTGAACATCATTCCAGTTCCCTGGACACCTTCCTGCCTCTCTGTGCACTTGGCGCGTGCGAAAGGAAGCTGGCGTTCTGTCTTACGTGGGTGCACATCAGGATGCCTGTATCTTTGGTGTAGCCTGATTGGTGCTACAGAACACACTGGTGTTTCTCAAAGTTCCTAACAAATGTAGACGTTTACTTCAAGTCTCCATGGCTGGAAGAAACCAGCCAGTGTTAGGAATGTGCTGGCCCTACCAGCTGTCAGACCTCTGTAATCATCCACTGGGGTCAGAGTCTCAAGTCCTGTGATAGAAACATGAACGTAGGGAGAAAACCTGGTACTGCACCTCTGTGGCAAGCAGGCTACCAGCTGCTCGTGCAAATAACCCATTTTCTTCCTTTGTGGTGTTAATCTTTGAAGTTAGTCTGTACACTACGGTCTGATTATCGCATCGCCCTGTTTTAGCACTTTGGCCTGTAAGCGTTACCAGCCTTGCCCTTTTTTTGTAGTATAACATCCAAAGCATAAAGTATTATTTTAAATGAACCAACATCTTAAGTTCCTTCATCTTCTAATACATACAAGCAACACTGAGTAGGTATAGAGTAAAGAGAGACTGTGGAGGTTGTTTAACCAATTCTAATGTCATTTAAGTAAGAAGATCAGGGCCCCAGGAGCTCAGCTAGTTGGTGACAGAGCCAGAGCTGGAACTGTCACCTGGGGCCCAAGCTGCCATCACATCAACTCTCTACCCCCTTCTGATCCATCCCAAAGACTAGCATCATCGTTGAAGAGTTTCTTGCAGATTTTTTTTTTTTTCCCTCTGTCTGGCTTCATGGAGGCTGTTCTGCTTAATTATTTAATACTTTCAAAAAAGAAGTCATAAAGTGCTTCATATTTTAAATGGGTCTTAGCTCTCAAGGCCGATGGAAACACAAAGACTTAAGTGAGCCAGGTCTGCCCTAACTATATATAGCTCTGCTGTCCGCAATGGTAGCCACTAGCCACATGTGGATACTTGAGAGTTTAAATAAAAATAAATTCAGTTCCTCAGTTGTGCTAGTCCCCTTGAGAACATTACAGTACAGGTGGCTCATGGCAACCATATTGGACCACTCAGATACAGAACAATTTTATCTCTCATTGGGCAGAAAATTCTATGGGACCGCACTGGTGTAGTTCAAAGACAGGGGCCCAACTAATTAAAATGAACAAGCTAAGGACAGAAAATTGATTAAATGCTCTCCTGTTTCTGTATTTGCTCTCTTTGCTCTTTAGGTCACATTTCACTAATTCTTCAAACTTGCTTTTTTTGAAAAAAAGTAATTTCTGCCTAACTTTGGGGGAGACTGTGGAATGATGTCTGGAGGATGATGCTGGAAATAATAATTAAAATGTCTGTAAAACTTCTCCAGACCTGAGGTCTGCTTCAAGTTGCTTTAAAAACTGGTCCACCATTTCCCCAATGTTAACTCAATTTCTTTTTGAAATAAATCCACAGTGAGTTGTAATTTCACCCTCAAAGAGGAAAAATTGCCCATGTTCAGAAAAAATTTGGATCATACAATTGTATCTCTTCCAAATCATCGTAGAGAAAATAGTGAATGTGTGGGCTGAGGTTGCTAGCGGCATATCCAAGCATGTTATTTAAAAGAGATTTTCTACCAACCGGGCCATCGGCAGTTTGGTTAGATTTTTTTTTTTTTCTTCTGCAAAAAGCCTATGTACAGGGCAGAGCAAATGCATGGATTTTTTAGAAAATAAAGTTAGCTATTGGAATTTTGAGCTCCCTTAATTGGGAAGAAATTCATGCAAATAAGATGCAGGCACATGACAGTTCCGAAGAAAAGGAAGCAGTTTTCCTCTTCGAGCTTCTTTTATCATCTTGGAGTACCACAAAGTGGAAAGGTGGAAGGTATCTTTAAAGTGTCAAGCAGCTGTCAAGAAAGAAGTGCATGCTGAGGCCACTGGAGTCAGAAACTGTAATAGCCAGGAGACTGGCATGTGGGGCTTGTTCTTTACTGATGAAATCAGATCACAGATTTGGGGTGATATGAACCGTAGAATCACTGGGGTGATAATCTTAGGCAATTGATTTCTTATTGGAGGCCCACCCAGCGCCTGAATTTCTTCATGCTCATCGTTACCCTCTGCACCCTCGTAGTACTGGCTGAAATGAAGCCTACTACTTCCTTATTTCACATAATGCACCACCAGCAATGTAAAGGCTTTCTGTTAAGTGATTTTGCTCCCAAGGAATAAACCCAAGAGACGATGTTGGAATAGCAAAAGAAATAGGAAGCAAGGCTCAGCTTTGTGGATAAATCTCCTGCAGCATCTATGAGATTGTTGGAGCTGCAGCATTGGTCTGTAAGGGCCTGCTCTGTCCAATATGGCAGCCACACAGGGCCGTTGGCCCTTTAAATGTGCCCAGTCTGAATCAAAATGGGAAGCTACTGCAAAACACATACCAGAGTTCAAAGACGGAGTACAAACTAGACAAAAATGCAAACAATCTCATTAATATCTTTAAAAAACATTGAGGTGCATGTTGAAATGATAATATCTAGGTTTGATGAAATACATTTAAAAGCTAGGCATAGTGGCACACAACTATAATACCAGTACATGGGAGGCGGAGACAGGAGGATCACAGGTTCGAGGTTAACCTCAGCAACTTAGGTCCCTCAGCAACTTAATGAGACCCTGTTTCAAAATAAAAAGATAAAATAAGGATGGGGTGTAGCTCAGTAGCTCAGAGGTAGAATGCCTCTGGGTTCAACATCTAGTCCCCCCAAAAAGTACATTTAAAAATTAATTTCACTTTCCTTTAAAATGTTTAGTATAGCTTCCAGAATGTTTGGAATTATGCATGTGGCATACATTGTTTTGTATTGGATACGACTGGTCTGGGTGAGGCCAGTAATATTTCTCCAGCCATCATTGCGGAATCTGTCATATACAACCTGCTGACTTCCGGGTTGAACCCATACCCTCTTCCACCTCAGAAACCTCCCCTCTTCCACTAAGGCAGTTGAGCCCTCCCCAGTTTTCAGGTCCTAATTCTAGTCCCAGACATTAGGAGATGTCATTAATTTTTCTAAATCTGTACCTTGATTTTGAAATGAATTGCCATAGATGGGACAGGTTGGGGCATTCATCAGATTCCTTTTAGACAGGTCTTGCTGTTCCTTTGTTTTGTATTTGATTCACTATCATTCTTAACACTGGATATTTACTTGTTAGATTTATGTATGTACACCTTTCCTTCTAGGGAAAGGGACTGAGAACCCGAGGGACCCGTTTTCTCTCTACCTATGTAGAAAATTCTTGCCTGATAGCCTTTGCAGAGAGGTGTCCTGGTGTCCTGCCATAGGTCTGTATGTGAGTGAACACACACACACACACACACACACACACACACACACACACACACATACACACACATACATTTATTTGTTTTTTTTTTTTTTTTTTTTCCGGTACTGGGGATTGAACTCAGGGGCATTCTACCTCCGAGCTATACCCCCAGCCCTATTTTTTATTCTTTATTTTGAAACCGAGTCTCGCTAAGTTGCAGAGTGCCTCACTAGGTAGCTGAGGCTAGCCCTGAACCTGGATCCTCCGGTCTCAGCCTCCCGAATGCTGGGATTACAAGCGTGCGCCACCACGCCCGGCTCACATACATTTATTTGTATGTGTGTATCTGTGTGTATCCATGTATATACAGAGAGTGGAATTGGATTAGATTCTAAGCCGAAGTTACTTCCAACCAAATTTACAATCACGTATATGTTACTATCAAGGGAAATGAAAAGTCAAGCCTACCATTACTTTTAGTAATGAAAAAATTCACTTGGGAATATACTAATGCTGTGTAGATATTAATACACATAATTTGGCTGCCTAATATTGATTTAAGTTGCTCATTCATATTCACTTTATTATAAAAAAATTAGCCCTTTTGCTTTACAGTGCTTGTCCCCACAGATAGTGAGGACATTAAACAATGTTTATTAGGTAAATAATAGTATTTTGTTGGTTTTCATATGCAAAAAGTACACTATTATGTCTTCTTCTGGATGTGCCCTTTGAGTTAGCTGCCGCAGGGTCTGGTTGTCTCTGAGCTAGGTGTCCTCTCTGCTATCTCCCCCATGAGCAGTGTTGGGGGTTGAAGGTACTGAGTGACCAGTGTACCAAATTTTCCCCTCCTCTGTGACATTAATATGTCTTAGGATTGAACTTTGCCCATATGAGAGCCCTATGCTGGTTTTCTACATCCTTTTCTCTAAATATAAATTCTTCCTTAGAGGGAAAAGCAATTGACAAGAGACTTTTTAAGCTGCTGAAATAATATAAGATTAAGAGTAGGAATAACCACAGCAAATCCTAGCCAAGTGCTCACATAAGACACGATTTTGTGTTAGAATGTCATTTCTCTTGAGAACACCATAGTTACCACAGTACTTACTTGATTCTGTGTTTTAACCCCAGTCCTAGCACTAGAGGGTCTTTTGTAAAAAAAAAAAAAAAAAAAAAAAAAATTCCACAGCAGCCTTTCAAGGAAGAGATGCTCTGCAGAATCTCGCTTGCATAAATAGCTGAGTGTAAGTCCTTCTGGGACTTCCCGGGAACATGTCAGAATCCATTGGAGCATCAGCTGGGCACCACAGTGAAGAGCTCCATCTTTTCTCTCTCCGTAGAGTAGATTGGTACTTCTTTCTAGCATTAAATTTAACTCTGGAACTTGTTTCTAATGCCCATTCCTGGGTTTTAAAAATCACTGTGCGCTCATCTGAACCATGCAATCTAAGAGGTATTGTGTGACAAGCACTCCGAATTGGGGGATCTCGTTAAGCACCTGCACCAGCTGGCTCTGTTACCCTGGACCTCTCTGAATTTACATTTCTCATCCATAACATGAGCTAATAATTCTCATTATAAGAATAGGATGTGTAAATGCCTGTGGAAGAAACCTGAACATTGAAAATTTGTGAATAAAACAAAAATCTCTGGTTTCTGGAGCTTCAACATCTAAGATGCTTTTATAGGTTCCTTTTCTGGGTGACAGGTCCTGACTCAGAGCTCAGGATCTTTTAAGATATCTTGGAATGTTTCCCCTAAATACACTCCCTTGCTTTTCTTCAACAGCCTTTTAAAGTGTAACTCACAAGCTGAGAATTTATCTACTCTGTATAAGACAGTAGTGTGCATCCTATGTTTCTTTTTTTTTTGGTGGTACTGGGGATTGAACTTAGGGGCATTCTACATCTGAGCGATATCTCCAGCCCTATTTTTTATTCATTATTTTGAAACAGGGTCTCACTAAGTTGCGGAGTGCCTCACTAGGTAGCTGAGGCTAGCTTCGAACCCGGATCCTCCGGTCTCAGCCTCCCAAATGCTCGCATTACAAGCATGCGCCACCATGCCCGGCTTGCATCCTACGTTTCTAACAACATTTTAAATTAGCCTGTCAAGTCCTAAGGGACAATTGTTTCTACTTTCCCATCCAAAGAATGACTCTTAAATTTTATGTAGCATTCAATACAAGCACTCTTCAATTTATGATGGGATTATATCCCAAAAATTCATCACAAATTTTAAAATATCATAAGCTGAAAATGCGTCAAGTACACCTAACACATCATAACTTAGCAACACCATACACTGCAGAGTATCAGTTGTTTCTTCTCCTATGGTTTCCACTCCTATTGCTTTTGCAGTATCATAAACTCAAAAATATGTTAAGGCAGGGACTATTTGAATATGCAAAGGAATATCTGTAATAGACATACAAATTTCAAAACATGCCAGTAAAATCACAAGGAAGCCACCACCCAATTCGGGCACTGTACCAATCCTTATATCTTCCTCTATACTCTTCTCCCTTCCCTTGCCCATCTTCTTTCATTCCTTCCCTCCAAAGGTAACCACCACCTTGGACTTCGTGCTCATTCTCTTGCTTTTCTTTCCTCCCAGCCCTTTTTATTTACTTATTTATTTATTTTATTTTGAAACAGGGTCTCACTAAGTTGCTGAGTGTATCAATAAACTACTTGAGGCTGGCCTCGAATCTTCAATCCTCCTGTCTCAGCCTCCCAAGAACTGGGATTACAGGCATGTACCACCATGCCCGACTCCCCTTACTTTTCTTTTAAAAACAATTTATCATGTGTCACTTAAGCACATGTTTCAGAAAGGTAGCTTGTTTTCTGTTTTGTTCAAGGCTGAGTCCCCAGGGCCTCTCACAGTGTCTGGCGTTCAGGAGGCACTCAGTAACTAGCTTCAGGGTGAATAGTTGTGTCTGTATGCCTTGTGCTGTATCGCAGGACTACCTCTGAGGCCCCGCCTTTATCTCCTATCAGCGAACCCGTTCTGTAAAGACCCTCTCAGCAGTTCACATTAGCTACATGACTTCAGTGGTTCTCAGAATTTTTGTTTGCTTGTTTAGGAGAAGCTCAATATGTCTTATTTACAGTGAGTGGCAGTCGACGCTCAACAAAATCAAATGATCTTTTCTGAATTAGGTCTTCTGAATTTGATTTGAGTTCACAAGCACCTTTCTGAAGTGAGAAGTGGACACTTAGGACACAGAAGTAGTGAAACTAGAGTTTGACAGAAAGCTGCAGAGGAAGCTGGGCGTGGTGGCGCACGCTTGTAATCCCAGCATTTGGGAGGCTGAGACCGGAGGATCCAGGTTTGAGGCCAGCCTCAGCTACCTAGTGAGGCACTCCGCAACTTAGTGAGACCCTGTTTCAAAATAAAGAATAAAAAGTAGGGCTCGGAGGTAGAATGCCCCTGGGTTCAATCCCCAGTACCACCAAAAAAAAAAAAAAAAAATAAAAAAAAAAAAAA
>PVLC010004360.1:0-32483 GCA_004027655.1 Graphiurus murinus
AAAAAAAAAAAAAAAAAAAAAAAAATTAAGACTTCCTTCATTTTTTAAATCTAATTTTGCAGTCTTGTTTAGCAATTTATTTTAAATTATAGCATAAAAGAGTTCTGACAGAAGCCGGGCGTGGTGGCACTCGCTTGTAATCCTAGCATTTGGGAGGCTGAGACTGGAGGATCTGGGTTCGCGGCCAGCCTCAGCTACCTAGTGAGGCACTCCGCAACTTAGTGAGACCCTGTTTCAAAATAAAGAATAAAAAATAGGGCTGGGGGTGTAGCTCGGAGGTAGAATGCCCCTGAGTTCAATCCCCAGTACCAAAAAAAAAAAGAGTTCTGCCAGAAAAAATAATTGCCATTAAATTATGTCACCCTATTTATGAGTACCATTTGTATGGCATGGTAAATAAAAATCCATTTTTTCATAAAATTGACTGTTTCCACTCAACTTACTGCTCCCCTGCCTTTGTCCAATGAGCAAAGTTGAGTGTGTTAAAAGAGAGAACAATTACAGGGCTCCTGAGGCCCCAACGTCCTATGCAAGACATTCATTGATGCAGACTCCATATATTGGGTTTATAACTCTCAGTCAGTTGGAAGAAAACGTTCTCCAAGGTGAAATGTCTACAACAGACAGAGTTCTGAAAGCCTTTACTAATCAGTTGTCTAGGAGCTCGCAGTGGGATGGTGAGGGTAGTATAGAAATCAAATGAGCTTTTGATGAATTTGGGGAAGAGGAGAAAAAGTATCCTGCTGGCAATGTGGTGAAGGCCGTCTTTTTTTCTTTTTTTAATGTTCTTTTATTGGTGCATTATAGTGACTTACATGCACACAGCACTTGGTGTCCCCCTCCTCACCTCCCCATCCTCCCCTTCCCATACAGAATACTGAGATTGACATTGGCATTTTCATATATGTATGCATAGTCGATGGTAGTATTTCCACTAATGAACTTCAGTCTTCCCCTCCCCTTCCCTTAGACCACTTCCCTGGCTCCAGTGAGGTTTCTCCTCCATTATCTGGGGTCCCTGTGGTATCCCAGTTACTCCCTAGCTTGCATATATTAGAGAAAATATATGCCCTGTGGAAAAATATGAACCTGACGTGGTGGCACACGCCTGCAGTTCCAGTACTTGGGAGAATTGTCAAGTTCGAGGTCAGCGCGTAGTAACTTAGTGAGATTCTGTTTCAAAATAAAAAAATAAAAATGGCTAAGGGGGTATTTCAGAGGTAGAATGCCTTTGGCTTCACTCCCCCTAGTTAGGTCAGCTATGGTGGCGCAGGCCTGGGAGGCTGAGAGGCTGAGACAGCAAGATCACAGGTTCAAGGACAGCCTCAACAATATTGCGAGACTCTCAGCAACCTAACAAGACCCTGTTTTCAAAATCAAAAAATAAAAAGGGTTGCGGGTATAATTTATAATTTGGAAATAGAATGCCCCTGGGTTGAATCCCCAGTACCAAAGAAAAAAAGTAAAACACAAGTAGCAGGACTTACAGCTTGAGAAATCTTAAAACACCTCCCCTTGCTTCCTGCCCCTACTCTTTATTCCCATATTGCCATTGCAGTCTCCAGGGTACCGCAGGAAGAGTCCAAGCACGTCGGCCATGGGAGGGAGAGGAGGTGGGGGGAGGGCGGATGCATATGGCAGCCTGGAGATTTTTAGTACAAAAACCCAATGCTGTCCTTCCTCTCTGAGAAGAGGAGGGTGAATATCACCAGATGGACATCTTCTACCCAGTGGATCATTCCAAGTGGGAACATCCATTTATTAGAGTAGAGTAGTTGTATATAAATGTTGCCAGTGGAGATGAATGGGTAATGAAAGTGTGGTATACATACACAATGTAATTTTACTCTGCCATGAAGAAGAACAAAATTATGTCATTTGCAGGAAGATGGGTGGAACTAGAGAATACTATGCTAAGTGAAATCAACCAGTCTCAGAAAGTCAAGGGTCCGATGTTTTCTCTCATATCTGGAAGCTAGAACAAAAATAGAAAACAAAAAGGACTCCGTCAAATGAGGAGAGAGACCAGAAGAATAGTGGAGAGGGATTCATGGAAGGGGGGGGGATGAGGATTGAGGAAGGAAAGAGATCAAATAAAGTAATGTCCATACATGAAGGCGTCATTACCAATCTCTGTAACATGAACGGGGAGGAAGGAGAGGGGAGCAGGGTGGGATACAGTGGGAGATTCACCAAGTGATGTGCCCGCGTATTAATGCATCACTTTGAATCTCACCATGATGTACAATTACAATGCACCAATAAAAGTATAAAAAATAAGTGGCTAACAGGAAAGCTTCCGACTTGGCAATATGCCTTCACATCTTGTGTCTTCAAGAAGCACAGACAGATGGTAGATGTCAATCATTGGTGGGAGTTGAACCTAAAATGGGTTGGGGCTGAAGGACTACGCTGTAGGCCAGTGAGGAGGCACCTTCCCCACTAAATGGAGCTAGACTGCCAGGCGTGGTGGTGCACACTTGTAATCCCAGTACTTGGAAGGCTGAGACAGGAGGATCGCAGGTTAATGGCCAGCCTCAGCTACTTAGTGAGGCCCTCTGCGACTTAGTGAGACCCTGTTTCAAAATAGGTCTGGGAATGTAGCTCAGAGGTAGAATCACACACACACACACACACACACACACACACACAGACTTCTAATTCCTCTCTCCTTATTACTCATGTGAAGTAATAGTGAAGTTTCCAGTGTTCAGCCCTGCCCACTCTACCCCCTCCAACACGCGCACACACACACACACACACACACACACACACACACACACACACACTATCCAAAAAGGTTGGTAGTTTTGTTTTTGTTTTTTGTTTTGTTTTGTTTTTGTCCATTTCTTAGGTGCTGTAAGAAATGGGTTTCAAAAGTAGCAGAAAAAAGTACAGTCAACGCCCTGTGCAAAGGGCGTTGAGTCAGTGCCCAGTGAGGGCGTCAGAGGCTGGAGAAAGGGAGAGATTATGTCCAGGGGCTAAAGTTGAGGGGTCAGGTTTCTAGCCTCTGCCCAAAGTCCTGGGGAGCATCAGGGCTTTGGGGGTGGATGCCTCTACGCTCCTGTGATGATCAACTCACCAGAAAACCCAAACCCAGAATACTATACACTCATTAAAAGGAAATGTCTAGGCTTCAAAATGGTCTAATCATAAATCAGGACTGCATTTGGCTCCATTCAGACCGAGGACAGATTGGGGGAGCCCTGGCGGTCCCTGCCGGCCAGCATTCCCAGCTCCCTGAAGTCTAAGGACTCTGCTTACCACACACTTCCCTCCTTTCTTCTTACTGTCCCGTCTCTTCCTACAGAGCTCTGGCCTGTCCACGTGGATTGGGCACCAGATGTTGTGCCTGAGCAGCCTCCCGCCCTGGGCTGTCACCCTGCTGGCATGCATCCTGGTGTCCATCGTCACCGAGTTTGTGAGCAACCCAGCCACCATCACCATCTTCCTGCCTATCCTGTGCAGCCTGGTGAGTCGAGGCGGGCTCTGGGTCTAGACAGGTGCCCGGGCCTGTGGGCCTGGCTCCAGGAAGCAGCTCGGGGTCCATGGCTCCTCTGCCCTCAGCCTGCGCTTGATAACTGAAGTTTTAAAAATAGCAATTAATAAGTAAAAGGCTACATTAACAAATCATAGCAAGAGTTCCAGGAACCCTTTTCCAAATGGTGATTGGTTTAGGGGCAACTCCAAATAAAAGCAGAAGAATGGACAACAGCCAGGCGCAGGGGTGCACGCCTGTAATCCCAGGACTTGGGAGGCTGAGGCAGGAGGATCACAGGCTTGAGGCCACTTTCAGCAACCTAGTAAGACCCTGTTTCAAAACAAAAGCGCTCATGAAAAGAGCTGGGGGTGTAGCTTAAAGGTAAAATGCCTCTGGGTTCAATTCCCAGTAACATAAACAAACAAAAAAGAATGGAAAAGGAGCTGGGTGCTGTGGCGACTATAATCTCAGCTACTTAGGGGGGCTGAGGTAGGGGAATTGCAATTTTAGCAAGACTGTTTCCAAATAAAATTAAAAACACTGGGGGTGTAGCTCAATGGTAGAGTGCTTACCTAGCATGCATGAGGCTCTGGGTCTAAACCCCAGCAACACACAAAACGAAAGCCAGGTATAGCAGGTAGCTCAGAGATAGAGCACCCCTGGGTTCAATCCACAGTATTACACACATACACCACACACACACACACAAACACATACACACACATATACACACATATACATACACTCATACACACACAAACACATACACATACATATATACATACATACACATACATACACACATATATACACACATACACAAGCACACATATACACATACATACACTCATACACACATGCACATACACACACATATATACACACATACACATACGTACACACACACACACACCCTCACACACACAAGGTAAATGACCTTAAAATTCTAGAATTCCACTTCCCAACCTTTGTCATCAACCTTTGTCTCCCGAAATAAAACCTAACAGTAGAGCCAAAGAGGTAACACAGAAAGTGGGGGCAAAGCACAGAGCTGCAAACACCAAGCCCACAGCTCTAACCGTCATCCCTACCTCGGCCCAAGTCCCTCAGGGGGTTCTGAGAATTGCGAGCAAGGTCAGCCTCACTCGGGGGGCCTCAGACCAACTTGCTACCCATGGAATGAGAGAAGGGGCAAAGGTAATGCACTTCACCCAAGGCTGCAGCTGTTCCGTTCTGGGGGACAAACCCTAGGAAATAAAGGCCCTTCCCCACCCCCAGCATTATAGCCTCCTCCTGCTCTCTCTGGGCCCTCCCTTGGCCGTGGCTCAGACCTCTCCAGCTTCTTCCTTCTATCCTCTGGAGTAGAGAGCACAGCAATGCTCCTAGTTAAAACACAGCAACATCGAGAGCACGACCGTGGCTTCAAATCCCAAATAAAGCAATTCTTCCCTGGGGAAAAAAAGCTCTCAGTTCTGCTCCACAAAGGTGAGGAATCCCTGTTTCCATCAAAGCAGCTTATTTCATGAGATTTTCGTTTGAAGAATGAATTTCTTGGCTAAAGAATAAAGCTTCAGAACCACTACTTAGAGTAGCACCAAAAAAAAAAAAAATTAATTAATTAAATTTTTAAAAAATCATAGGAAGTCCCCCAAGCACTTAGGTTGCCAAGGGGCACTGCCTGCCCTAGACATCAGAAACCTAATAACCCTAGCACGCGGGGTCCAGCTACAGTTAGACAGCAGCAGGCTGTCAGTTCATGTTCACGCCCAGGAAGCACAAGCCGAGTGTCATAGTGAACGTTTCTAACATCAGTGACCTCTCTCTTCTCCTAGTCTGAAACGCTGCACATCAACCCCCTCTACACCCTCATCCCCGTCACCATGTGCATCTCCTTTGCCGTGATGCTGCCCGTGGGCAATCCCCCCAACGCTATTGTCTTCAGCTACGGGCACTGCCAGATCAAAGACATGGTGAGTCGCAGGTACCTTCTTCAGCCAGGATAAGGGCGGCAGAGACTTCTAACGTTTATCCATTTGCAGCGGGATCCCTGGTTGGCTGCTGCTCGATGCAGCAGGTAGAAAGGTCGGTACCTGTGAAAAGGGCTCTCGGTTGGTCCATTAAGCGTCAAGAAGAGTGATAATGTGCAGTCCCTGGCCCTGGGCTGGCGGGAGGTGGGTGCGGATAGATAAAGCTGGAACGGCCATAGTATGTGAGCCAGTTCCAGAGGGCTTGAGCTTGAACCAGTCTTCGTCTCCATTTCTTCACTTGATAAGGGAGACTAGTCATTCAAAACGATGCTGGTTGGCCGGGCGTGGTGGCGCACGCTTGTAATCCCAGCATTCGGGAGGCTGAGACCGGAAGATCCGGGTTCACGGCCAGCCTCAGCTACCTAGTGAGGCACTCCGCAACTTAGTGAGACTCGGTTTCAAAATAAAGAATAAAAAATAGGGCTGGGGGTGTAGCACGGAGGTTGAATGCCCCTGAGTTCAATCCCCAGACCCGCAAAAACAAACAAACAAACAAAAAAAAACGATGCTGGTTGGCCAGGCGTGTTGGCCGGGCGTGATGGTACACACCTGTAATCCCAGTACTTGGGAGACTGAGACAGGAGGTTTGAGGACAGCCTCATCAAGTAGTGAGACACTCATCAACCTAGCAAGACCCTGTTTCCAAATAAAAAATAAAATAAGGCTGGGGGGTGTAGCTCGGAGGTAGAATGCTCCTGGGTTCAATCCCTATTACCACACACACAAAAAAGAAAAAAGATGCTGGTTCATTCATTCACATAAGATGGAGAACAAGATGTGGTTTGAACCTAGGTTAAAAGGTACTTTGTAAGAACAGGATCCTTCTGCTCAATTCTCCCCTCTGCCAGCCAAAAAAGCCCGAAGCAACACTGGAAAAAAAACGAAGTGCCCTCTGTTGATTTTGAGTTTTCAGCTGGGCTCGCAGACGCTGGCTTTTTTTTTTTTTTTTTTTTTTTTTTGCGGTACTGGAGATTGAACTCAGGGGCATTCTACCTCCGAGCGTCCCCAGCCCTATTTTATTTTTTATACTTTATTTTGAAACGGTCTCACGAGGTTGCAGAGTGCCTCACTAGGTAGCTGAGGCTGGCCGAGAACCCGGATCCTCCGGTCTCAGCCTCCCAAATGCTGGGATTACAAGTGTGCGCCACCACACCCGGCTCAGATGCTGACTTTGAGGAGACATTTTGCCGCTGACTTTAGCGCTAGACAAACCCACCCTCCGCTCTTCGGCCTGTACACGTTGTGGTGCTCCTAAGACCCAGGGCTGTGGTCAATGCTGAGACCCATGATTGAGGCCTGGCTGCCCAGACAGAGCCCAGTCACCCGTGTTGAGAGGGAGACATGTTTTTACCACCCAAACTTGTTTCAGCAACCCTGTAAAACTGCAAGTGGAAGCCAGGCCTGGTGGCACATGCCTATACACCTCTAATCCCAGGACTTGGGAGGCTGAGGCAGGAGGGTCACAGGCTCAAGACTTAGCCTTAGCAACTCAGCAACTCTTGGCAACCTAGCGAGACCCTGTTTCAAAATGAAAAATAAAAAGGGCTGGGGGAGCAGCTTGGAAGTTGAATGCCCCTGAGTCCAATCCCCAGTACTAAAATGAAATGGAGTTAAAAAGAAGAAAGTTTGAGGCTGGCAGCAGATGCTCAGAATCTTTCCACCATTTCAGCTGCTCATCTGTGTAATCAGTGCTACTTCAGGGACAAGGCCCTAGCCATCCCTCTCTCCCCCTTCTTACTGTGTAACCCTCGTCCACTCACCCTGAGCTCTGCCTGACCCTCCTGCCTCCCATTTCCTCTGCTGCACGCCCCACCCCTCGCCCCTAGCTCTCCACACTGGGTCCAAGCACTGCAGATAGCACCTGTCAAAGGCACCGAATGAAGAAAAGTGAGCTGGCCCCGGGTTCTAGTCCCAGCTTGGTTGGACACTAACCTGAGGCTTCAATTTCCTCATCTGCTAAATGAAGACATTCCAGCTAGATACTCCCTGAGTTCCCTTTCAGCTCCTAGGGACCTTAATTTAGCTCCTTAGAACCTGCCAAGAAGCATGGAATGTTCTCCACACTGAAGGGCCAGGAGGCCAGGATGGTTGAGAAGCCCAGGGCCCACCCAGAAGGCAGGAGACAGAAGACGCGCCTAGTCATGTGCTTGCGACAGTTCCCCAGTGTCCGTTTTTTTCCTTGCAATTTTCCCAACTTACTGGCAGCTAGTAGACATGTTTTGGCTACCTGCTGTGTGCGTGGTGACTCCCTGGAAGGATGCCAGCTGTCCCTAGTGTATGAGTTTTCCCATCCGGCCCTGGCTCGGCCAGTCGTCGTCTCTCATAGCTCCTTTTGGCCCGTGTTAACGCCATGAAGAAGTGAATGGGTCAAACTCAGTAAGATGCAATCCCTTTCCCCAGCCCCCGAAGGAAGAAGCTAGCCCTGGGCTGAGCCATTTCCCCATTTCCCTGGGTGACCCCAAGGCACCCTGCTTCCCCAAGCTGTTCCCTGGAAATAAGGTAACTTGGCAAAGGTGTCATACGACATAGCTCCTCCTACTAGTTCTCTGTGTGACTGAGCACACAAGAGAATCCAAGAGGTTCCTGCTTTGAAGAGAGCCAGGGATAGTGGTGTGCGCCTGTAATCCCAGCACTTGGGAGACTAAGACAGGAGGATCACAGGTTCGAGACCAGCCTCTGCAGCTTAATGAGGCTCAGCAACCTAGAGAGATCCTGTTTCAAAATAAAAAAATAAAAAAGGACTGGGGGGTGCGTAGTTTGGAGGTAGAATGCCCCTAGGTTCAAGCCCCTGTACCAAGAAAGGAGAGAAAGATAGATAGATAGATAGATAGAGAATATCACATCATTGCAGAAATAACTCTAAACATCCCACAAATCCAGTGTTCCTAACAGACTTCCTGGGCTTCACTTACTAGTGAGCGTGCTGTAGGCAAGAAGTAGAGCTGATTCTCATCACTCTCACCGGCCCCACTCTCTCCCTGTTTTCTGATCCTTCCGGTCCTGTGCCACCTCATGAGGCAACAGTAGAGAATCCTAGACAGTTACTAGATGGATTGGGGCCTCGTGGGTGGAGCCAGGCTCAGGCTGAGAGCCTAGAGAGGGCTCACCTGGGGACCTGCGCTATTGCCTGATCTGGGTGACAAGGGTGCCTGGCTTGTGTCCTGCAGGTGAAAGCTGGCCTGGGCGTCAACGTCATTGGCCTGGTGATAGTGATGGTGGCCATCAACACCTGGGGCGTTAGCCTGTTCCACCTGGATACTTTTCCAGCCTGGGCTAAAGTCAGCAACCTCACGGATCAGGCCTAACACAAGTGGACAAACTGGCTCACCGAGGAGCTGCCCTTGGCAGAACCTGAAGCACCGGCAAGGAAAACCACCAGGAACACATACATACCCTGGAGCCATACTGAGGGCAGCCCCGCCAGCAGACCCCACCACCTGCCACCTTGGTGACGCGCGGGGGTCCTCCACCCCCCACAGGCACCAGCTTGGCTGCTTGTCTCTTCTTCCCTGCCTGCCTGTCTGCCTGGCTTACCACCGTAGCTCAAGAAAACCTAAAACTGTTCTCTCATCCTTGGATCTAGTCTTTCCAATCTTTCTGAAGACAGGAAAAGAAAAAAAAAAGAAAGCACATCTTAGTGGCCCCTGAGGGACGAAGCTTCGCATACTGACCAGCCTCACTATGTCGTATGTTACTGGAATGTTACTCCTGATACCTTCTCAGGAGTTGAAGGAGATCTCCAACTTGTCCTACCTATGCAGACAGTGAGTGAAGCCGGTGGCGTCTCTCTCAGGGTGGGGGTGGGGACCTTACCCGGAACTGGAGCCCTCTCGAGTGTTTCTGTCCTAAGGTCTCTTCACAGAAAGGCAATTCTTAGTAGGTCCTTTTGTGGAATCAATACTCGTTTATCACTATTTTGATTTCCATCTTAAACATCTCATTTCAATGGCTCCCCTTTGCTTTGGCATCAATATCCTGTAAAGAAAGAGTGTTCCCCTTCAGAAAGAGGCTGGTGTTATTCTCTTTGTCAAAGGAAAAGGAAATGGAGAAAAGAGACATTGGGATTAGCATCTCTCTCTCTCTCTACTCCTCACTAGTGGGAAATACCAGTTCCTCGGCTAAGTGTGAGGAGGGAACCATTCCTGTCTGTTTTATTGGGGAGACTCAAACTACAATTAAGTCCACAGTTCTGCCCTTGGTGTTATGCTGGCTTGCCTCTGGATTTAATGAGTGGTTCATTTCTGAGAAGACCAAGTACTCAGAGGTCCTCACAGGTCCAACATGCCAATCACTTCTGACAGGTCAGTGAGCTTCAAGGGGAGAGAGAGACCAAGACTCTTGCATTCCCCTGGCAACTTCTACAATGTTGTAAGCTATAACTGATCAATAAATGTTCCCGATGAGAAAACCCATTCTGCAAAGCAAGGCCTCCTTCTTCCTCCTGTATACCAGGTCATTTTCTCCATAGGATGTCCTTGCTGCATACCTGGGTAGAGAGGCTCCCTCCATTTGGCTGCCCTGACACATGTCTGATTTCCACCATGGGTTGCTCACTAATCTTTTATTGCGAAAGTATCCCATAGTAATTGCCCTGTATTAACTGGTTTTAAGTTACTATTGATAGCATGTGCAGTTTTCCCACATGGATTCATCTATAAAATCGCTCCCGTAGTTTATCGAGTGTCTGAATTATAAAGTTTCTCTTGTGAACTCAGCCCTCAAACACTCCAGCCACACAAGGTGATCGGCCAGGTCTAACTGCTTCTGCCCTGCCATTATTCAGCCAATATTCAGCCAATTTAATAGTGAAGATCTCTCGGGAGCCCAAACGAAATACTAATGTTAGCTATGTTACATCTGGTTTGGTTTGATCCAGCCAGATCCCTGCAGTTAATTTGCTTAAAAATGTCCAAGAGTCAGGGTGTACCTCCTATTGTGAGGGCAGCCAAATCATTGCATTTCTGAACCATTAAAAAATGTACACCCTAAGTCAAAAGATAATACAAAATCAAAAAAATCAGTAAGATTCTTGGAGTATAATGAGAAAAGGTTCTCTTAGAATGATGCACAACACATGCTTGTAATCCCAGTACTTGGGAGGCTGAAATAGGAGGATCACAGGCTCAAGGACAGCCTCGGTAAGTAGTGAGACTCTCATCAACCTAACGAGACCCTATTTCCAAATAAGAAATAAAATTGCGCTTAGGGTGTAGCTCAACGGTAGAATGCCTCTGGGTTCAATCCCCAGTATTCACACACACACACACACACACACAAGAATGATGTGGACAAACCAGGTGTGATAATACAAAATCACAAAAAAATCTGTAAGATTCTTGGAGTATAATGAGAAAAACTTCCCTTAGAATGGCGTGGACAGCCAGGCATATGCTTGTAATCCCAGTACTTGGGAGGCTGAGACAGGAGGATTACAGGTTTGAGGACAGCATGTGGTAATATGGCAAAATTCTGCTTCAAAATAAAAAGTAGACACATAGCTCAGAGGTAGAATGCCCCTGGGTTCAATCCCTAGTACAGAGAGAGAGAGAGAATATGAATATGAATGAATAAGAGAACAAGCGGCCTTAGACTGGCCACTGTCCAGCTGTTCTGGACCCTGCCTCACTCCATCAGAAGCATCACCAAGTCCCCACAGCAGCTGCTGCCACCGCTCTATTTGCAGCCGCATTCAACCTTAGAAAGCACCTTTGTTACAATCTGGTCAACTGGCTGCTCTCAAGAACAGCACTGTTCTTTCCCAAATCCAGATTCGGGCCAAATCAGACTGCTCATTCCAGTGACAGGAGATGGCAGATACAACTCCTAGTCATCTAAAATTACTCCACTGCTGAATAACTTTCAGCTCTTCTTAGTAGTCTTCTTTCTTCATGTTATGATGACTTTTTATTTTCTAATGTCACGGTATACGGAGCCACATGTGGTAGCATATAGGAGGCTGGAACAGGAGGATCACAGCACTTGGGAGGCTGAAATTGGAGGATTGCAGGTATGAGACCAGCCTTAGCAACTTAGCAAGGCCACTAGCAATTCAGTCAGACCTTGTTTCAAAATAAACACTAAAATAGGACTGGGATGTAGCTCAGAGGTAGAATGCCCCTGGATTCAATACCCAGTACCAAAATAGTAATAACATCACACTATATGAATGAAAAAACTGAAAATGACTATCTAACACTTCATTTTCTACAGTGAGAGCAAAAGCCATTACATATACTTGTATTTTATTCTCAAGTCAAATATATAGTTTATTTGGTCAATGGTGACTTTGAAATTAAGTTTACCATAAAGTATGTAGTATACAATCATTTGCATTGACATTTGTGTGTCACACTCAGATGTCACCATCTCTTAAAAAAAAAAATGCTACTTTCCTTCCAATGTCAGAATAGATCTGTTTCTTCAGCCGAACATCAAATGAAGTACAGCCAGACCCCTATATCCACAGGATCTGCATCAGCGGATTTAACCAACCTCAACTGAAAATATTTGGGAAAAAAACTGCATTAGAACTAAACATATATACCCATGTCATTATTTACATAGCTGTATTAAGTAAGCCAGAGATGATTTAAAGTATCCAGGAGGATGCGTAGGTTATATGCAAATTTTACACCATTGCATATAAGGGACTTGAGCGTCTGTGGATTTTGGTACCCCCGTGTATATATGGGGGACGGGGGGGCTGAAACCAATTCCCTACAGACACCAAGGGATGAATGTAGTTGGCTTTGCACATGGGGTCTATGTTATTTGAAAATCTATCTCTAAACTAGAGTTCCTCTCTGGACCGCAAGATGTTTGGCCATTAGAAGACAAAGGGAACTGAGACCACCCGAGCACGCAATAGCTCCTCCTGGAGCTGCCCTCACTGAACAGACACTGGGCACAACACCTGTGCTATTTACACGGCACCTTCTCGTCCAGTGCTGTAAAATGATGCAACTGCCCCACACCTTCACGTGCTACTCCATCGAGGCAGTGATTGTGGCACTGACCACACCTGAGCACTCCCACACCTCCCTCTTCTGAGTGCCTTTTGTCTTTTCCATTGTCTTGCAGAACATGTCTTCCATTAGGTCTTCAGCACTGGACTTAATGTGTTGCAACCAGACTGAGGAAAGATATAAACTGAACATCTGAAATTCTAAGTGCCACAGCTCCCTGTTAAAACCGGGCAGGAAAGCTCTCACAATATTTTCCCTTCGACGCCCTGTTCCTTTCCACAAGGCAAGGCCCTAATAGCAGGGAAAAAAGAACCCATTCATCTGCCTAAGGAATGGAAATGCTACGTGCAAAACCTAAAACTGGAAGTTTAGGAAAAGTCTCATTTGCTCCAGTACAGTATATAGTGTTCCTTCAGGAGGAATAACTCAGAAAGAGCATTTACCATGTGGACAACCTCAGCAGAAAAACAAACACCAGTGCAGTATCTAGGGAGTGAACTGCTTACTGGAAAAGAAAACATTACACATGTGTACACATGCTCTGTGAACTAATATGAACAGACAACTAGGAAAGCCAGCCTTACTTTTCTCTGTAGTCATATGGATAAAAATGGAATGAGTTGGAAAAAGGGAAATAAAATTGTTCCTTTAAATCAGAAGCAGTTAACAGCTTAAGTTTGTAAAACATCAAGTAAGAAGAAAAGCCTAAAGGTGTCAATTAGTAAGTCCAAATCATAAAATTCTGCCCCTTCTGACAATTTTAAGTGAGATGTTTTTCTCTCTCTCTTTTATTTTGCTTTGTGTGGGAGTGTTAAGGCTTAACTGTCTCAAGCTTAATGTATTTATTAAGTTTCCAACATCAATCCTAAAGTTTTCCGTTTCACATGTCAGAGTAATTTGCAATAGTATTTTGAATAAACCTCCTTTTATGGTCAGGTGTGGCAAAAATTTTTCTTAAATCGCATCAAGGGGAATTTTCAATTTTTTTTTTTTTTAAAGAAAGGGCACACCTTGGTGGTGTTTCTTCCTATCACTCTTGTTCTGTGTAGCAAAGGTTCCTACAAAACACCTAGAGAGAATAACTTTCAGAGTCATGATCACAGTCGCCACACGCCCATCCACGTTATGAGTTTCAATGACACCCAAAATCTATGATGGTTCTGGTTTCCCCCAGTGTGAATCTCAGTGAAGACCATCTTGCCTGAGAACTCTAGCTCCTTTTCACTGCTCCAAGGGCATAAAACTAGGAGAGGGACTCTCAATGGCGACCATGAAGTCAGCCTGTATTCACTGTGCAGCTTATGTGGAAAAGCTGGATGCCCCCTCCCACCAGAAACAATTCTATCAGCAAGGATGTGTCACTCCTGAAGGAAGCCCTAAGTCCTTATACGCTTGGATTACAAGAGATAACATAAAAAGACCTAATCTTCTACTATCTGTGGCCATCATCCTCAAAGCAGCCAGCCACCCTGAGAGACCATATACACAAAACCATGCTATCGTGGCTAATAAAATGGATTCCCCCTTTGGAACCAGCTTTTTAAGTAAGCCTCTAGCATTTTCAATATCCTTAAGGATGGTAAACCTTCATTTTTCAAGCCTATAGTTCATTCTGCTAACAACTTCGCCACTCCAGATAAAATTTTGTGAGCAGGTGGTCTGATCAAGGTGGATACTCTAAATTTACACCAATATCTAAGAGACTAACCACAAAATAATGCCATTTTGGAAGGCAGCTATGGTCACCACTATACCACCAACGCGAACATGAATAATGCCATTTTGCATGGCTCACACACTGGTTCCCAAAGTGACTGGAGAAATACAAAAGTACTCTGGCACAAAGCAACATGTTTGGACTAGTATCTACTATTTATTGGACACTTTGCAAAGCATGATGTAACATATCACCTCAGTTATTTCTCATGAAAATGCTATGAGGTAGATATTACAACCACATCTTACAGATAATGCAGGGTTTCAGAAAGAATAAATCAGTTGCCCACTTCCCACTGCTAGAGAGAAGCCAAACCATAATTTGATCCTACTGTCTCACATGTAAGTATGATCTTTACAGGGATGAAACTTATCTCCAGGGTAAAGATGTTTCTCTTTGAAAACTCTCCACCTTTTCAAAGAGAAGCAAAATCACTTTATTTTGTGGTATACCCCCAGCCTTATTTTATTCTTTATTTTGAAACAAGGTTTCACTAAGTTTTGGAGGGCCTCACTAAGTTGCTGAGGCTGGCAGCAAACCTGCAGTCCTCCTGTCTCAGCCTCCCAAGTACTGGGATTACTGGCCTATAACACCATTCCTGGCTCAAAATCACTTTATTTTAGAATGACATATAGGACCAGTGTCATCACCCTCTTGGGTGGTGATGGTGCCTCTAAGTAATTCTCAGTTTGTTGATTCTGCTAAAATGTCTTCAGAAAGGTATCACCATTGAAGATACCCAAGCCTTCTGAATCAAAATACCTAATAAAATTGGTATTTATCTATTTTAATGCAAATTACACTTTCAGGATTTTATCTTAAGCTGCTATACCCTGCACAGATACGTATAGCATTAGGTACAATGTTATTACTGTAATAGCAAAAAACAACTTCAACATTAATCAGCAGCAGACTAAGTAAATTATGGTACATCCATTCAATAGCTTTACACAGTCAAAAAAGGAATGAGGTCCTTGTTCCTTACATACTGATATGGGATGATCTCCATTAAGAAAAAAAAGGCACAGGGCAGACCTCTATGGAGTTTGTCACCATTTGCTTTAAAAAAGAAAGCCATGCATGTGTGTGCTTGGGCAGAGACTCTCTCAAAGTACAAAAGGAACTGGGAGCAGTGGCTTGGGAAAAGCAGCTAGACTCAAAACAGGCATGGAAAAAGCCCTTCATATATAAAATCACTTTTGTATCTTACCTATGGGAAAAGTTACCTATTGGAATATTTTTAATTAAAACAAATATGAGCTGGGCATGGTGGTGCACACCTGCAATACTAGTTAGTACTTGGGAGGCTGCGACAGGATTGTAGATATGAGGTTAGCCTCAGCAACTCAGGAAGACCCTGTTTCAAAATTAAAAATTAAAAAAGTACTAGGAGTGTAGCTTAGGGTAGAATGCCCCTGACTTCAATCCCCAGTACTAAAATAAAAACAAATAAAAACCCCAAATATGAATTAGCTACCAGGAATGGCAGCAGGTGCCTGTAATCCCAGCCACTCAAAAGGCTGAGGCAGGAGAATCCCAAGTTCAAGATCAGCTTGGGAAATCTAGCAAGGCCCTGTCTTAAAATTAAAAATAAATAAAAAGGAATAGAGACGCAGTTAAGTGGTAGAGCACTTGCCTAGCTTATGCAAAGCAGCCCTGGGTTCACTCTCTAGTACCAAAAAAAAAAAAAAAGGACTAGCCAGGTGTGGTGATGTGAGTCTGTTATTCAGCCCTCTCAGGAGGCTGAGGCAGGAAGACCACTTGAGTCCAAGAGTTTAAGACCAGCTGGGCAACACAGTGAGACTCCATCTCCAAACACAGGACTGATTAGGACTGATTATACATTTGACACATTACAGAATCATTTCTGGATTGCAGAACAAAACAAAGCATCAATTAAAGAGAGAAGCAGAAGTTCTCTGGCTTGACAAGCTGGTTTTATTACACATTTGGACCACACTTTTCTTAAGAGAATAGCTACGAAGTTATATATAAACACTTTATTTTCTTTTTAGGTTTTTTTTTTCTCAAGACCAAGAATCAAACCCAAGGCCTCATGCATGCTCGGCAAGCACTTTGCCACTGAACTAAATTCCCAGCCCGTAAATATATTTTTTAATGTGAAAAATCATAACATTTCCTTTATCAACAACTTCTCACTGATTCATCATTTAATGTCAAATGCACTTATAATCCCAAGAATGATTCTTCTAAGGGAAAGGGGTCATATCAAATACATCATTAAGGAAAATTATGCATACTAAATAGACTGCGAACTCTATAGGGATAAACAATGTTACTTTGCATACTTTGAAATTCCTCGGTTCTTATGAGATTCTTAGAATATAGTTTCTTAATAAATAGCAACTTGATTAGTTGAATTGTCAACTACAGAACTGCCTGACAACAGAATAAAATAAATGGATAATTCACCAGAAACTGGCTTCTAGATATTAATTGTAATTACTTGGAAACAATAAAATTTAATAACAAAAGTTTAACAAGCACCCATTATAATTGCTAAACTACGAAATCAGCATTATTTTGTATCTGATCTGCTACACAAAACTCATCAAATTTTCTTTGGACAAAAGGTAGTAGAAATCCCAAAGAACAGGGGAGAAAGTACTAATGAAAGGTCATGTCTGCTAATCTAGCACCATAATTCCAGGCAGCTGGAGGAAGGCAAGGCAAGAGGTGAGGCTGCTGGAAAGACAAAGGTGAGTTCTTTACTTGTGGCCCCGTTTTTGGCAACACAGGGTCTAGCAGAGAAGAAAATCGCTGAGGCTAGAGTCGGAAACAAAAGCTTTGGGATCCCGTGGTCCAGGAGGCCCCAGGAGGGAACGAACAGTAAGGTCTGGTGCGCAGGATGCAGTGCTGGGGTAGGCCTCAGGAGCTTGGGGGCTTCTTCTTGGCTTCCAAGTCCTTTTTAATCTCTTCGATTTTTTTAGCCAGGTTTGGTATCTTTAAAAAGAAAAAGGATTATTACAATTTTCCTTCTACGTAAGCAATATTCTTTTACTTCTCTGCCTCCATGAATAAACTGCTTTATAAGTTTTTATTTTCCTCTGAAGGAGACCTGCTTAACTGTGATACTTCTTAGCCTCATAACTACATACAAAAGATATCAGAGGTTTTAAGTTAATGTTCCCTCTCTGAACCCCAGATCCTGACTTTTGATCTGGGATATCCACTTAGACCCCAAATCCAGTGCCAAGTAAAAGTTATACATACAATGTAATATAAAAGTAATAAAGCCCCTGCCTAGAAAACCAGATGCCTCAGAGGAAAGTTGACAAAGGGAAACATTTTACTGCAAAGCAAACCAAAAGTTATTATGTTTCCCTTATTTGTCTTCTTAAAACACCTTCTGGCATCCCCATTCTTGGGCAGTTGTGCCACCTGGTTTTCAACTTCCCCATCTGTAAAGGAAGGTTAAAATGACTCCCCATTTCACCAAACTATCTTCCTTCAACATGTTACACCATGTAAATCTCCAAAATTCCTCACCCATCTCTATTACTGGGTATGGGGACTGAAAAGATTATTCAATTAATCTTTAAATACTCACTTATCACATGATTTTCCATTATTTAACTTAATACTATTCTAGACTACTGAACACAGTTTAGGATCTTCCTGAGAACAGCTAAACTGATGGGATTTTGCCCTCTTGTGGTGATATGGAGGACAGATCTTTCCTTGAGTTAAGATTTTATTTTGGAACAGTTGAAAAGTTTTCTGTAAAATTCAGGACTTTCTCCTCAAATTTTTGGATCTCATTTATGTTAAGGGCACACTCTACCTCAACAAACAAAAGACATTATGAAAGAGTGGAATCAAGGGAAACGTGAATATGGCCACTTACATCATAGTTCTGAGCCAGATACATTCCAACCACATTGCCAAGAGTAAATCCAAGCTGAAAGAATAGAACAGGAAAAGTTAAGAGCCGGGCACACACTTATAATCCCAGTACTTGGGAGGCTGAGACAGGAGGATCGCAGGTTCTTGGCCAGCCTCAGCAACTTGTGAGGCCCTCTACAACTTAGTGAAAACCTGTTTCAAAATAAATAATAAAATAGGACTGGGAATATAGCTCGGAGATAGAAAGCCCCTGGGCTCAAATCAATCCCCAGAAACACACACACACACACACACACACACACACACACACACACACACACACACGAGAACAGGGTAAGTTATACTGTATACTGACTCCCGTGCCAGTCTAAGACCAAACCAAAATACACAGAATATCTTCCTAAAGGGCCCAAGACAGGTAAAGGACCCCAGAATTCAGTTCAGTCTAAGATTACATGTAGCATGAAATGCACATTTTTTCCTTCTATAGAATAAACACAGACACAGCCTTCTCCAAAATGGTGGCAATGAATAAATCTACTCTAAATTCTCTTTGTCCCCTCAAAACTCCCATAAATACTTGACTGTAAGTTCTAGAAACCCAAGTCAAAGTTCTGATTTTGTTGCTGAGGGTTGCAATTTGTTTTGTCTTTTTTTTGGTTTGTTTTTTGTTTTTGTGGTACTGGGGATAGAACCCAGGGGCATTCTACCCCCGAGCTACACCACCAGCCCTATTTTTTATTCTTTATTTTGAAACAGGGTCTTACTAAGTTGCAGAGGGCCTCACTTAGTAGCTGAGGCTGGCCGTGAACCTGTATCCTCCTGTCTCAGCCTCCTAAGTACTGTGATCACAAGCATGGGCCACCATGCACGGCTTTCTGTCTTTTTTTTTTTTTTTTTTTGGTTATGGGTATTATTATTTCTCTACATCAAATAAAAACTATTCAATTAAAAATACTTAGTTGAAGATGGATGTGGTGGTACATATCTATAATCCCAGTACTTGGGAGAATGAGACAGGAGAATCACAGGTTTGAGGCCAGTCTCGGCAACTTAGTGAGACCCTGTTTCAAAATAGAAATGGGCTAGGGGTGTAGCTATCTCACAGTTTAATCTTCATATTTCAAAAGAGGAATTTGAGGCCCAGGACTATAAAGTAAATTGTCCGGGGACACACAATAAGGAGTGCAGGTCAACATAAATTACACACTCGAAAGCTAAAATATGTAACAACAGAAAAAAAATAGGAAACTATGGCAGAGCCCTGAGCTTAGCACAACACTTAAGATCTGTGGGGAACATGGCTCCAACTCAGAGGCAGCCAGATCACATCTGACTTGAAACAATATGACTGTTTATAGTCTTTGTCACACTTTAGTGTGAATAATAAGTTTTACTATAGTAATAGAAATCCTTGTGTGTGTGTGTGTGTGTGTGTGTGTGTGTGTGTTTGTGTGTGTTACTGGGGATTGAATACCAGTGGCATTCGACCTCTGAGCTACACTTCCCAGTCCTAGCGAGACCCTGTTTCAAAATGAAAATAAAAAATAGGAAAGAATACTCTTTTCAAAACATGGTTCTGAGACAACAGAATAAAATTGGACCCCTATTTCACATCATATGCAAAAATTAACTCAAAATGAATCAAAGACCTAAATGCAAGAGCTAAAACTGTAACTTAGGAAAAAATGTAGAAAGCCAGGCACAGTAATCCCAATTTGTAATCCCCTTGTAATCCCAACTACTCAGGAGGTTGAGGCAGGACCTCATATTCCAGGTCTGGACCATGTTTTTCTTAACTATGACACCAAAAGCACAAATAATGATACACAGCTGTAATCCCAGTACCTGGGAAGCTAAGACAGGAGGGTAGGAGGTTCAAGAACAGTTTCAGCAACTCAGAAAGACCCTGTTTCAAAACAAAAAATAAAAAGGGTTGGGGGTGTAGCTCAGAGGTAGAACGCCCCTGGGTTCAATCCCAGTACCGCCACAACAACAACAAAATAAAAAATTAAAAAAAAAGAGAGAGAGAGAGAGAGAGAAAAAAAATAGATCCTTAGGCTTCATCAAAATTAAAAATGTTTATACTTAAAATTCAAAGAATATCACCAAGAAAAAGACAGTAAATCATATATTTGATAATATACTTGTATCCAGAATAAAAAACTCTTTACAATTAAATGATAAAAAGACAACCCAATTTAAGAATGGGCAACATTGGAAAGGATTTCTCCAAAGAAAATGCAAATGGTCAACAAATGCATGAAAAGAGGTTTAGCATCATTAGTCACTGAAGAAATGCAAATCAAAACCATAACAAGGAACTATGTCACATCCAAGGGGATGGCTTTAATTAAAAAAAGGAACAGTAAATGTTGCTGAGGGTGTGTAGAAACTGGAGCCTCTACACTCTGCTGATGGGAATGTAAAATGTACAGCCACTCTGGAAAAGGTTAGCCATTCCTCAGAAAGTTGAGCGGAGTTAGGAGCAATTCCACTTTGAGGGATGTACCTGAGATGAAACACACATCCACACAGACACCTCAACATGAACATTTCTAGCAAGGTGAGAAGAACGCAATTGCCCATGGCAAAATGACAAAATGTGGTATTATTTAGCCACAAAAAGGAATGAAGCACTGACTCAAGCTGCAATATAGATGAACCTTGAAAACACTGTGAAAGGCAATTAGAAAAGACCATATGGTAGCCAAGGGTACTTGGGAGGCTGAATAGGAGAATCACAGGTTTGAGGCCAGCCTCAGCAACTTAACGAGGCTGTCCACAACTTGGTGAGACCCCGTTCCAAAATAAAAAATAAGTGTGGGGGTATAGCTGAGAGGTAAAATGCCTCTGGGTTCAATCCCCAGAATCCCCCTCCCACCCAATACAGACTATATAGTGTATAATTACACTGAAAGGAAATATCCAGAAAAGACAATTCCATATAGACCCAGAATAAACTGGTGGGTGCCCAGGTTGGGGAAAAGGGAATGAGAAATGAGTGCTAATATGTATGGCATTCTTTTTGAGGTGATGAGACACTAGATATATAGTGAGATAATGGTAAGAACTGCACAGCTGTGAACACATTAAACACCACTGAGCTATACATTTTATTTTATTTTTATTTTTTTTTGCGGTACTGGGGATGGAACTCAGGGGCATTCTACCTCCGAGCTACACCCCCAGCCCTATTTTTTAGTCTTTATTTTGAAACAGGGTCTCACTAAGTTGCAGAGTGCCTCACTAGGTAACTGAAGCTGGCCGCGAACCCGGATCCTCTGGTCTCAGCCCCCTGAATGCTGGGATTACAAGCGTGCGCCACCACACCCGGCTCGAGCTATACATTTTAAAGGGGTGAGTTAGTAATCCCAAACTGTAATAATCACTAAAATTTGGTAAAATAATATCAGCTATCTGGGATGAAACTGAGGGAATCAAAGACAACTTCAAGGCTTCCAGCCTGGGCGAATGTTTAAAAAAGAATAAACGTGTAAGAAGTGAAAAAGGAAGGAGCAGGCAGATCGAGGGCTGGCCCTGTATGAGAGTGCCACAAAAAATATTCTCAGTCACTCTGTTTAGTGTATGGACACGTGGGCAGATTAGTCAAAACACCTCATGGATTAACATAAAAAAGGCCTAACTCTTAAAAGGAACAAAGCCAACTCCAAAGCAAACTGACTTTTGTCACCATTCAACCCCTCCCCAGTAAAGAGTGCTGTCTGCAGACGAGCAAATAAAGCTACAATGTCTATTTGAAGACGGCTCCTGACAGTAACTCAGAGTGGTTGACAATAATCCAAAGTATCTGACAAGTCTGAGCTATGACTCATCAAATTACATTTCCAAAAACGACACACCCAGCCGGGAGTGGTGGTGCACCCTTGTAATCCCAGCATTTGGGAGGCTGAGACCAGAGGATCTGGGTTCGAGGCCAGCCTCAGCTACCTAGTGAGGCACTCCGCAACTTAGTGAGACCCTGTTTCAAAATAAAGACTAAAAAAATAAAAAATAGGGCTGGGGGTATAGCTTGGAGGTAGAATGCCCCTGAGTTCAATCCCCAGTACTGCAACAACAACAAAAAAAACACACCTAAACCCAAGTTACTGATAAGGGTTTAAGAAATCTAAAAATAATCTCATTATATTTAGGAAATACAGCTGAAACTAGCATTCAAAAGGATACATAAAAATAATTTATGGTCTGAGATAAGAAAATCAACACACTGACAAGAAGACCATAAATACACATTATCTAACATTTTAAATAAATAAATAAAAAGTGATCATTTTATTTCTTGGTTTTAGACTCAGTTGGAGAAACAATCAGAAGACCTCTACATTCCAAGGAGGCACAAAAACAATTCACTATATTTTGCACCTTAGTAAACTTGATGTAGAAAACACTATCAATGTGTTTAACAATTGGTTCAAATTCTATACATTAAAATGAAAATCTGCTATGGATATAACCTATATTCCTTCTACTACTGCCAGAGAGAAGCACATTTTTATAAGAGGTAAGCTCTTATAAAAATACCTCTTTTATAAGAGGTAAGCTCTTATACAATACTCTTTCTTAGAGAGTGAATGAAAAAAGAAGGGGAGAGGCTGTTGATTCTTTAATTGCACTAGTAAATTAAATAGAAACATTCATGAAAAACCAGTAACAATCTGGAAAGGGTAACAGGTAGAACTGGTTTGCCTGTTCTCAAAGAAACTGATTCAAATATTCAAATTATCTTATGGCTGGGAGTAGTAATGAGGCAAAAGAGGAAGACCTTAAATTAAATAGTCATCCCAACCCACAGGGGCTGGTTCAGGGGCCCTCAACTCTACCAAACTCTGCAGATGCTCAAGCCCCTTTCATAAAATGGCATGGAAATCTACGCACATCCTCCTGTGAACTTTAAATCACCTCTAGATGTTAGCATACCTAATAAAATGTAAATTGTAAATTGCTATTCTGCTATATTGTTTAGGGATAATAAGAAACACATATACATGTTTAATATAAATGTAATTTTTAAAAAATACTTTTGATCCACAGTTGGCAGAATCTACAGGCATGGCCGGCTAACATGAAAGGCTGACTCTGAATGAAATCAATCTCAAAGCACTAAGTGCCTTGTATGTCCCAAAAGAAGGCCCCTAGTAGTGGACTTAACTCAAACTCGACACCAGCTAGCTAGTACCGCTAGACTGAGAGTGGAGTGAAAACTACCGGCTCTGAGAAGCTGACTGTAGGAACACAGAACTTTTCATAAAGTCGGCAAGGAAGACTTAACGGCCTTTAAAGTAACATTCACTAACTGCTTACCACAAGCAATGTAACACTCTCTTTTTTGTGAATTAACTCATGTTCTTCACAACCTTACAAAGCAAATATGATTACTGCCCAGTTTTAGGTTGGGAAAACTGAGGCTCAGAGCAATTAAGGAACTTATCCAAGCCGGGCGTGGTGGCGCACGCTTGTAATCCCAGCATTTGGGAGGCTGAGACCAGAGGATCCGGGTTCACGGCCAGCCTCAGCTACCTAGTGAGGCACTCCGCAACTTAGTGAGACCCTGTTTCAAAATAAAGAATAAAAAATAGGGCTAGGGGTGTAGCTCGGAGGTAGAATGCCCACGAGTTCAATCCCCAGTACTACCAAAAAAAAAAAAGGGAACTTATCTAAGATTACACAGCAGGTAAATATGTGTGCCAGACAAACAGCAGGTAAATAATACAGAAGGAAATCGAAGATTATGTTGACATTTCAAATTTGAAAAATTCAGGGCAGAAGAGAAGAAAGAAGGTAGGGAAGAGAGAATGTATCTAGACATGTGGAGTCTGAGACAGGCAGATGAGAGATACTGACAGCTGGTATCAGGAAACTGAAACAAAGAGAAAAAGATTCCAGGTAGTTCTGGCAGCATCTGCAGAGAGGTGAAAGGTGACACAGGACAAGAAACACACTCCCTGTAGACAGATCTAGAGAAAAGTACAGAGGGCCAAGGACTGAGCATGAGCAAGTGACCAGAAGCAGGGAAACGGCCAGTACAAACAGATTAGCCGGAGCAGCTTCCCAACTGCTGTGCCCAGATATGACCCCCACCCATCCCCAAGAACAGCCAACGCCCAGGGCCAGTCACCCTCACTCTGGTTTTTCCATAAAGATTAATTCTGGAATGTTATAACATAAAAGAATATTGGGAAGTACTGAGATAAGGGATCTGAAAGACCAAAGGAGGATTAAAGTGGTGATTCAAGTATCAAGTGCTGGGGACCTCAAGAGGAAAGAGCAATACATGACAACCGTAACAATACCACTAGGGGGTGCACAGAGCCATGGCAGTGCCATCATATTAGGTTTCCCTTTGAAAGCCTCCTTAAAATAACTGTAGCTAAACCAGAAACAAGTTGTAGAAATAGGGATGACAGAGGATTACTTTAATCCAAGGACAAACGGACAATGAAAGGAATATATAAACGCCACAATCAAGCGTGATGGTTTTGCAATGGTGCTCCAGGGAACAACTGTTGGAAACATCTTAGAGGGTTCCAAAGTTCGTGATGAAGGGCACGTGTTTAACTTGTGACTGTTCCATCAGATTCAAACCTCTCCTGTTACCTACCCTCCTGAGAGAAGCTAATCCCCGTTTCAGAGAAGAAACAAAATCAGAATTCAACTGACAACTTACAAAAGAGAAAGTGAAAATATCTGAGTTCTCATTAAGTTCCAATGTTTTTAAATATTTAATATATTAACTCCTTTTTAATCCTCACAACAAAACCATCCATAGGATGAGTTCCCATTTTCAGGTGTGGAAATTAAAGCATAGAAAATTTAAAGAACCTGCCCAAACTCCTCCATGTAAGGACTCACACCCAGGAGTCTGATTCTGGAGTCTAACTTATTAAATACTAGGTTACAAAGTCCTGTGTTTTATAGGTGAAACGACTGAAAGCAAAGAGAAGGATTCGCCAAGAGTAGAGTTAGTGAGTCATCTGAGAGGTGGAATCAATGTGAAAATGCCATCCACTCCATTCAACAAAAGCAACAAGGATAGAGACCAGAGAGTGAGAGAACTTCAGTCAGGGGCCAGTTATTTCTGAGCTACGAATTTAATGGATGGCTTCAGCATCTCTCCTGAATTCTCAAATCAGAATTCATGTTTATACACAGCAAAAGTTTAGTCCCAAACAAAATAAACTCATTCTGCAAGAGCACTTAAAAAGTTAATTGTAGTTGAGAGAGGTTTGCACACACCTATAATCCCAGTACTTGGGAGGCTGACAGGAGGATCACAGGCTCAAGGCCAACCTCAGCAATTTAGTAGGACCCTCAGCAACTTAGTGAGAATGTTTCAAAATAAAAAATTAAAGCCAGGTGTGGTGGCACATGCCTGTAATTCCAGTACTTGGAAGATTGAGACAGTAGGATCACGGTTTCACGGCCAGCCTCAGCTACTTAGGCCCTCTGCAACTTAGTGAGACCCTGTTTCAAAATAATGAAAAAAAAAAAAAAAAATAGGCCTGGGAGTGTAGCTCAGAGATAGAATGCCTCTGCGTTCAATCCTCAGTTCTGCAAAAATAAATACAATACAATAAAATATAGGGCTAGGGGTGTAGCTCGGAGGTAGAATGCCTCTGAGTTCAATCCTCAATACCAAAAAAACAAAAAGTTTAATAATTGAGTTAATGCCCTCTCAGTTTATCAATGAGTAACAGATATAGAAAGCTCAATTATTTCATCTTACATTTGGGGCTTGACACTGCTTTTAACTGAGTGTTACTCCTAAGCTAACACCTAGTTAGGATCCTGGAGAAACTCCCAGAGGCTAGGGAGCAGCCCCTAGTTGGGCACTTTGTCTAGGATCCTCTCTTGACTAAGTGGATTTAACAAGCAATCATCATCTTTCAAATGGACATTCAGGACAAGTCCTCCCCAGAGCACCAGGTCTCCACTGGACGTCTGAAAAATAAAGAATATCTGCCTCATTAGTATTAGAGGTGGAAGGCTTCAAGGTTTGAACTCCCAATAACTTGGTAGAAAAACTTTCACTTGGACTTTGACTGGCAAGTCCTCCTAGAATCCTCTCCATGCAATTTTGGAAATAAGTTTTGCTAGAAAACGCCATTTTTTGTTTATTTCGAGGTGTTATGGTTGTTAACGGCATTGGGGGCTCTTTTCCTCGATTCGAATAAATTGAATCGGGAATTAAAACTAATAGATGGCTTGGTTATAGCATTAACAACAACAAAAAATTTTTATTACAGCCAGTAGGAAATAGAAAGGGAAGAGAAGAAAAGTAGCATGCCTGGCAGACATGCTGGAGAGCCCGAAAATGGAACTCTGCCCTCCCCACTCAGACCTAGTCTTTAAATACAGTCTTCATATTGGCATGTTATCTGCATTACCAAGCCAATGGGCTAGTAACTTATTTTTAGCTAGATGAAGTGTGCTTACTAAGTGCAGGGGCCAATGATTTACCTGGCTTTTACCCCTATTGTATTGGGCTGTATTGGTTGTCCATCAACTATGGGGGCTTTGAAGCAGCACACGGATTTTACCTTGCCGGGTCCCAAAGAATAGGAGGGAAATAGAGGCACAAATTACAGCCAGTGTAGCTGTGTGTGATCTCTAAGTGTAAGGCATAAGGCTCTTGCTATCTTTATGGCTCTGAAGTGAGCCAGGCAGAGTCACTGTGATCTTAGGATTTTCAATTGTCTCTACATATTTTTAAGGCTAAAGACTTTACTATGGGTAAACATTAGGACAAAGGGCAGAGGGGAAGGGGAGCTCTGAGGAGCAACAGGCAAAGCAGACACCTCTCCCTGCCTGAGTGCTTGCACAACACCCAGACTCTGATTGCTTTTAATATTTTGGAAATTAATACCAGAGCAATTTCCCAATACTGTCCAGAGAGGTACTAGAGATTGAAATCAGGGACATTCCATCTCTGAGCCACATCTCCAGCCCTTTTTAAAAATTTTTATTTTGAAACAGGGTCTCTTTGGGTTGCTGAAAGTTTCACCAAGTTGTTGAGGCCAGTCTCCAGCCTTCAAAGCTTCCTGCCTCAGCCTTCTAAATACTGGGATTACAGGCATACCACACCCTACTAGAAAACGCATTTTTTAACTCCAATAAGGAGCCATAAGAAATAACCTGCTTACTCACAGTAATACTCATTTTTAAAAAATTAAAAATTGATTTTGGGAATGATTACTTGTATACCAATGTCTGACTCACTCCTCAAAGTCTGAAAACAAGCCGGGCGTGGTGGCGCACGCTTGTAATCCCAGCATTCGGGAGGCTGAGACCAGAGGATCCGGGTTCGTGGCCAGCCTCAGCTACCTAGTGAGGCACTCCGCAACTTAGTGAGACTCGGTTTCAAAAATAAAGAATAAAAAATAGGACTGGGGGTGTAGCTCGGAGGTAGAATGCCCCTGAGTTCAATCCCCAGTACCGAAAAAAAAAAAAAAAGGTCTGAAAACTATAAAAGGTCTAATGAGGGTTCCCTAAACCTCTCACTCTGACCTCATGAGGGGACTAGCTAATGGAAGTTTGTTGATAGCCCTCTTATATTCTCAAAAGTGCCAACCAAGCCGAGGTTGGTGGTGCACGCCTGTAATCCCAGTACTTGAAAGGCTGAGACAAGGATCACAGGTTGGAGGCCAGCCTCAGTAACTTGGGGGAGCCACTCTACAAACTAGCGAGGCCTTGTTTCAAAATAAAAATAAAACAGGGCTGGGGGTGTAGCTCGGAGGTAGAATGCCCCTGAGTTCAATTCCCTGTACCAAGGACTGTCCTGTACCAGGACTGGGGGTTGGGGGTGGGGCAACCAGCAGTCTCTAAGTCAAGGATGGGGTCTGCGCCTTTGTCTGGGGTGGGAATGCAGATGAGGCGGGGGTGGGGGACGACTATGAAGAGTCCCTAAGGACCTGTAATGACCAAGCTTCAGTGGGAGCATTACACAGTGCGGACAAAATTAGTAGCTGAGATGCACGCGCTCCCTGACGCCTCGAAGTTTTAGGAACTTGGATGCCTGCAGATAAACACTGGCAACAGAATTTGCAGCAGGAAGAAGAAAGCCCCACAGGCCACCCGGAGAGGCCAGGGCTGGCGCGGGGGCTCCGGCGCGGCACTCCGAGAGCCCGGGACAACGCCAGCGCGGCCGGGCTCCGAGCCCCCGGGGAGGGTCCCGAGGCGACCCCGGCTGCGCGCCTGCTCCTCGGCAGCTCCACTCACCAGGAACTGGAGCATGGCGTCGGCGAGGAAGCTGAGGAGGTCCTGAAGGGCGACTACAGCTCGGTGGACTGGTCCGAACCTACCTCCCCCGGCGCGAGGGCGGAACCCGCCGTCAGCTTCCGGGTCACGCCCCGCCCCTCCCGCCAGCCCCGCCCCTCCCGCCTGCCCGTCCGGAAGCGGCTCGCGGCGCCCGGGCGCCCCCTAGCGGAGCGCTCTACGCTCACCGCCTGCACCAGGTCAGAGAGGGGCAAGTTCCCTGGGTAGCTGTGACATCCCGCTCTGTAAACCTATGCTGCGACTCAAGAATCTGCGTTATTTTTTCCAGGCACGCTAATGATTCTGATGCACAGCCGGGATATGGCTTCCTGGCTTAGAAGATGGGGTGAAGCAGCCTGTCCCATCCCTGGGTGCGCAGCCAAACTTCCCAGGAGTTACCCTAACCCCATGCGGACTCAGGTTTCATTTTTCGAAAGCCCCACGAGTGTTGCTATGCAGCTCCTTGAGGACCAATGATAGAGGGTAGGCACCTAAGTAGTTAGGATGGAGGCCTTTGGCGTCTGGCACAGCTGCGTCCAAGTCACCACCTGGTAACCAGGAACTGCTAACTTCTCTAAAGTTCATACCCGCCTCTATACATGCGGCTCACATCAGCTACCTTGTTGAATTTGGGCACCAGTGAGATCATGTGAGGAAATGAGTGTGGGCAGTGAGCTCCAGGTCTCTTCCACGCCCTCCTTCCGATTATGCGTGTTGAATACCACCTTGACCAAGAAAGCGATCAGACTGTTACATACCTCCTGATATACTTAGGGCACAATATCACCTGTACAGTTGATTCTGACCAAACTATTTAACCTGAATAATCAAAATAGTGTAGAAGCTTTTCCAAAACAGCAAAAATAAACAGTTCCTTTTGGGAACTGTTTAATAAAGATAACTAAATGTAATGTATAACTGATTGGTTCCTACATTAAATAAAGTTCTAAGGTACATTTTTGAGGCCACTGAAATTTGGATATGGATGGATCATTAGAAAACTGGGTGATTGTCAAATATCTTAAATGTAGTCATTGTTTTGTGGTTAGGAAAATGTGTTTTTGCTAAAATATTTAGGGGTAGTTTCATGATGACAGTTTACAGAAGAAAGCCAATATACATTTATATAAAGAGATCAAACGAACTGTTGACAATTGGTGATTCTAGGTAAAAGGTGTCTGGTTTCATTATATTCTTTTGATGATTAAGAATTTTTCGAAAGAAGTCGTGAAAACAATAGACAAATATTTATAAGAGGCTAGACTGTATAGTCACAGCTTGTACAGTCCAGGTAAGACATAGTTTGTGTATCAATTTATCAAAACTATAGTAATAATGACTAGGAAAAAGGTGTGTACCTCCTGATTTCCCAAACTCAACAAACTGATTAACTCAGTAAAAAACAATGAATTAAAATACTAAATTTATTAAGTATTTCTGAGGAATGAGCCTTTCCTTTAAATGCCATGACTTTTTAAAACAAAGTGTTTAAACCTGGTTTTCTCCCCTTGGCTTTGCTTTGTTTCAGCCGGTTTTGTGCAGGAGTTGGACTTAACACCCTCTACACACCTCAGGCAACAAAGCCCGAGAGGCTGTGCCCTCAACTGTTAGTCTCTGCCAGGTATCAAACCAGCAGCAGCATGTCCGGTGAGCAGCACTATGCAGCTGCTGTCTTTCCTGCCACTTCCTCTCACACACTTCTCCACTGCCCCAACTTCTGCTCCAGTGGCTGCACTTATGGAAGAAATGATGAGAAAACAAGATAATTATGTTTAATAGATCCAAAGTCTTAATTCCAATTTAATCTTCTATGGGAAGGTTTAGACGACAGGTTTATAAAATAGGTTCCATGCCTTGGGCTTTGCTGATATTGCTGGGTGTGAGCCTAAGCTCTGGATAATAGAGATTATCTTCGGTGGACTGGGAATGTAGCTTAGGGGAAGAGCATTTGCCTAGCACGTGTGAGGCCTTAGGCCCATCCCCAGCAGTGACTGAAAAAAGTCTCAGCAGTGGAGCAACGGGCATGAGGACTACATCTTGGATCCTGCTATTTATTCATTCACCTTCCTGTAAGACATCTGCATACAAACGCAGTGTTTCCCGGGCGAAGACTAAAGTTTTTAACTGGTGGGCAGTAAATTAATTTCAAAATAAAATGACAACTAGCTGAGCATGGTGGTGTATGCCTGTAGTCCCAGGACTTGGGAAGCTAAGACAGAGGATAGTCTAAAGTTTGAGGCCAGTCTCAGCAACTCAGTGAGACCCTGCTAAGGCAGAGGACACAGCTTCAACACCGCTGGGTTCAATCCCCAGTACCACAACAAACAAAAACAACAATGACCAAACCTTTTAAAAGATCCTTAAAGCCGGGCGTGGTGGCGCACGCTTGTAATCCCAGCATTTGGGAGGCTGAGACTGAAGGATCCGGGTTCGAGGCCAGCGTCAGCTACCTAGTGAGGCACTCCGCAACTTAGTGAGACTCAGTTTCAAAATAAAGAATAAAAAATAGGGCTGGGGGTATAGCTAGGAGGTAGAATGCCCCTGAATTCAATCCCCAGTACTGCAAAATAAATAAATAAAATAAAATAAAAGATCCTTAAAAGCCATGGAAATTTTATTGGAAGATAAAGAAAAAAAGAAGCAACACAATACCATGGAACTAAGTATGAATTTCCTGCTTCTACAGGAATCAAGACTTTTCCCCTCAGCCGTCTCTACTGTGTGTTAGGTTAAAATTATCACTGGCTAGAAAAAAGAAAATGCACTTTCAGATTGTTGTGGGATAACAGGGTCCCACTCGTGGGTCCTTGGCCTCCGTGATAAAAAGAATTTTAACATATGCCAGTCAGGAACAAAAGGCAGGTATTTATTCAGGAAAGTAAGGGACTCCGGGAAACAGGTAAATGGAGATCTTCCGGACCATGCAGGCAAGAGAGAGAGAGGAAAAAGGAGGAAGGGGCTTTTTAATAAACTTTTAAGAGGGGTGGGCACAGAAGCAGTCTGGACCTCCTCCTTTTTCAGGTACAGGTGGGCGTTCCAGGTTGGATCCTCCTCTTCCTCAGGTTTCAAGATGGATCTGACCTTGGCCCTGATCTCAGGTGTCTTTGGCCCTGAATCTCTGGTGGGGGCAGGGCTTCAGGGGATTAGGGTGTGAGACCTCCTAAGAAACTTCCAAGGGGTAGTTAGCTTAAAACTCTCCAGATTTTAAAACTATATTTTCCTTTTCCTCCCAGTGTCTCCTTCCTACCTAAATTTTATTCCTTCTATTCTACCTCGGCAAGATGACAAAGTCACTTGAGTATAAATATAATTGGGCAAGAAATAAAGTCATCATATTAATGAGAAGTATAGATATATGATTAACGAGAAATTTCACTAGCATTTCTCAGGAACAAATGCCACATTATATTGTCATTTTACATGAAAAAAAGAAAAAAGGCAAAAGTTAATTTTAGGAAAGAGATAGCCTACTTTTTGAGACATTTCTCTAATACCTTTTCACAGTATTGAATACCTTATCCAATGACAGGGCCTGCTTACAGTTTATTATCCATTGTACCTTATGGAATAACTGAGTATCATAAAAGTGAAATGTATGTACAAATGGTGAAAGATTGAAAATTTTAGACTTACCTTTTAAAACTTAGCACCTCTGTGGAAGGTTTATTTATTAGATTTCCAATGATGCTGATCACTTCTTAGATAAAGTTTCAAGCAACTGACCATACATTTGGTTTTTTTTTAAAAGTATTTATTTTTTTTTACTAATGAGGATGAATCCAGGCAAAGTTTACAGAAAAGATGTCCATATATAAAGAAAAATAGCAAAATATTTTTGGTCATAATTTAGAAAGAAAGTAATCTATAAAAAGGAGACGGTTTTGCCCACTTCTTCTCTTCCATAGAAGTGAAAGTAAAGCTCTCAGTTCCTTGCTATCCTCAGTAGGCCACGGATACGTCTGACAAGAGCCTGTATGAAACTATAGCGAGACCGAACTTTTGAATATAATCCTTCAATGTCCAGAAGTTTCTTTTGTAGTGATTCTCCAAAAGCATTGATGGCATCAGCCTGAAGCTAGAAGTAACACAGATAACATTATTAAAATTGCTGACTCCAATATTTCTTTTATTCTGTGTCTTATAAAACATCTTCC
>PVLC010004360.1:32583-85974 GCA_004027655.1 Graphiurus murinus
TACAAGATCACATCAAAGTCAATCACTAAACTGACCAGGAGATAGGGGGAGGGTGGGTGGGAATTGGGGAAGGGTTAATGAGAAATATGTGCATGGATGTCTTTACCTGTACTAGCTTGTACCCAACAAAAATGTGTGATTAACCCTGTTGTACCCAAGAAATGTATAAAAATCCATGCTAAAAAAAAAAAATTAAAAATAAAAAAAAAAGAAATTAAAAAAAAAAAATCTTCCCATTTTTGTTAATGCGATCTTTCCAACGTAAAATATTTTTAGATTTTTGCAATGTGGCACCAAATTAACTAAACATTCACATTTTCTATCTTAGAATTTTCTGGTATAAATCCTAGTGGGTTTTTTCTTCTTTCGCTTTTTTTTTTTTTTTTTTGCGGTACTGGGGATTGAACTCAGGGGCATTCTACCTCCGAGCTATACCCCCAGCCCTATTTTTTATTCTTTATTTTTGAAACAGAGTCTCACTAAGTTGCGGAGTTCTCACTAGGTAGCTGAGGCTGGCCTCAAACCCGGATCCTCTGGTCTCAGCTTCCCGAATGCTGGGATTACAAGCGTGTGCCACCACGCCCAGCCTTCTTTCAGTTTTCAATAGCAACAACTGTTGACACTGGAGTGTCTCTGTAAAGTGTGGTGGCACTCGCCTATAATGTTAGTATTTGTAAGGCTGAGACTGGAGGGTCACAGGTTCAAGGCCAGTCTCAGCAATTTAGCAAGAATCTGTTTTAAGGTAAAAAAATAAAAAGGGCTGGCAGTGTAGTTCAGAGGTAGAATGCCCAGGGCACACAAACAAACAATAACAAAAAAACAGGGTCTCACTAAGTTACGGTACATTGCCTCGAACCTAAGATTCTACTGTCTCAGCCTCCCAAGTACTGAGTGGTGTACACCACCACGCCCGGCTACAGTAGACTTTTTTTTTTTTTTGCGGTACTGGGGATTGAACTCAGGGGCATTCTGCCTCCGAGCTATACCCCCAGCCCGAGTTTTTATTCTTTATTTTAAAACCAAGTCTTTATTTTAAAACCCGGTCTGCACAGTGGTGCCACTGGGAGGTGTGCCCACCGCAGAGCACGTAGGACCACTGCCCTTTCCTTTCTCTCCCTTGCTTCCCAGCCATGAGATGAGCAGATTGCTCCATGTGCCATCTGGCATGACTACTAGAGGCCCAAAGCAATGGGTCTGCCCAGTCTTGGGCTGGAACTTCCAAAACTGTGAGCCCAAGTAAACCTTTTCTCTTCATTAGTGAATTATCTCAGCAATTTCATTATAGTGGCAGAAAGATGACTAACACACAGATTATTTTTTTTTTTTTTGTGGTACTGGGGATTGAACTCAGGGGCATTCTACCTCCGAGCTACACCCCCAGCCCTACTTTTTATTCTTTATTTTGAAACCGGGTCTCACTAAGTTGCAGAGTGCCTCACTAGGTAGCTGAGGCTGGCCGCGAACCCGGATCCTCCGGTCTCAGCCTCCTGAATGCTGGGATTACAAGCGTGCGCCACCACGCCCGGCTTCTAACACACAGATTATAATGCCTACTGATTACGGAACACTTAACCACTTAAGAGGAGCTTCACATATACAAAATCTCATTTAATTCTGACAAGGTCATCTTTTTCTGTTTGTTTTTGGTTTTGGTATTGGAGATTGAACCTACAGGAATTCTAGCTCTAAGTTATACCCCCAGACCTTTTTATGTATTATTTTAAAACAGGGTCTTGCTAAGTTACTCAGAGTCTTGCTACATTGTTGAAGCTGTCCTCCAACCTGCAATTCTCCTGTTTCAGCCTCCCAAATACAGGGAATGTAGGCGTCCGCCACTATGTCCAGCTTGACAAGTCATTCTGAAGTTGAATAATCTTTCCCAGTTCTTAGATGAAGAAACAAGAGGCTCAGAAATTAAGCTGTTCCAAGCCACATGGTTAGCCAGAATTCAAGTCAGGTCTGTGTATGCAACTCTGAATACTAGAATCTTTATTAAAATACCAGGCTTTCCTTTTTACTTTAATAAAGAGAAAAATGATTATGAGAATAGAACCTTACCTGATCTATATCATGTTGGCTCACTATGGTTAGCGCACTTCTAAAATCCAGATTGGTATCTGAGGAGTAGGAATCTAAAAACAAAAGACATAGTCCAACCAGCTTTGCAGTTATATATCTACTACAAAGTGAAAGAACCTGCCAAAAATGCACAACAGCATCATGGACAACATGGGTGGGTCGAGATTGGGAATCCAGTAACGGGAGCCTCTGGGGGCGATTTCACTGGTCCATGCCAGAGTCTTCAGATTTCACTGTTGTTTCCCACCTAGGGGATCCAACACATGCTCATGGGTAGCAGAGGCTCCTTCCAGCAGTAAGAATCACAGCCTCGTGGCTGACCCACCTCTATTCTTCTGGAAAATTATTCATGACCAGAGGATTCTGGAGCTGTGTCAGCCTTTAACTGTAAGAAGCTAGAGAATGATTGATGAAAAGGCTATAGAATACTCTTATACTCAGCATAATTTCTCATGGACACAAAGTAAAATACAAAAAATAGCTATGTCTACTGACTACGTAGCTCTTAATTACCTAATTCACTCTTAGTAACCTGAACCATAAAAAATAAAAATAGCTGAGTGTGGTGGCACGCAGCTATAGTCTCAGTTCCTTGGGAGGCTGAGGAAGGAGAATCACTTGAGCCTAGGAGTTTGAAAAAAAAAAAAAAAGTAGCATTTTAAGGCACCAAAATATATAATTTTCAAAATGAAGTTTACCTTGTAGTCGTCTGTTTTTAAATAAAGTCCTGGAGGCAAATAAGGAATCTTGGGAATCCGTGGGCGTGCAATGTAGCAGGTAGTACTCCAGATGGCGCCAAAGAATAAATAGACAGGTCTCTATGATAACTGAGTTCAGATTAAAGGACAATAATTTCATCACATATTTATTTTTTATTTATTTATTTATTTTTTTGCAGTACTAGGGATTGAACTCAGGGGCATTCTACCTCCGAGCTATACCCCCAGCCCTATTTTTTTGTTTTTTATTCTTTATTTTGAAACCGAGTCTCACTAAGTTGCGGAGTGCCTCACTAGGTAGCTGAGGCTGGCCGCGAACCCGGATCCTCTGGTCTCAGCCTCCCGAATGCTGGGATTACAAGCGTGCGCCACCACGCCCGGCTCATCACATATTTTTAAGTAACCGGTTTCTGAGGAGGAGAAAAAGGAATACTGCACTCACATAATGATGGCCCTACAACTTTAGTCTACAGACAGGGGTGCGGATCCTGCAGAGGAAGCATCAATGTGTGCGGAGAGGAGGGGGGTAGAGACCTCAGGGTGCTGTGCCCAGTCTTGAGTCCTTAACTCCTGCCCAGACAGAAAGTGTCTGTATTACAGTCTTACTAGCTACTCTTAAAAAGTAAAAAAAAAAAAATTAATTATAATTTGGAAATATATTAGGCATTTACTGAAAGAATAGTGTTTCTATCCCCTTCCATCTGGTTTTGGTAGCCAAAAATGTGAGAATAAACAGTTCCTACATTTAAAGTCTATAACATCATAAGGATACAAGAACAAAGGGAAAGCAGCTTAGCGCGATTGTTGATCAACTTGACCAAACGCCGTCTTGCTAAAACATATTTCTGGGCAGTGGAAATTTTATCAACGCCAGCAGGCATCACAGACTGACACAACTAAGAGAAAGGAAGAAAAGAAGTCTCAGAGTGACATTAATTGCAACAAACTTAACAAAAATCCACTTTATGTAGGTCACTATAGAAAACACTTCAATAAATTTAAAATTCCTCACAGATAAGAGCTTATTACCTAAGATGAGAGGCAAAGAAGCAGCTGAATTCACACAAAATGTTCACCTGCTGCCTTGTGAGAACATCTGTCCAGAAACAGACATTTCTAACCTGCTAATGGGCCCATCAACCCTGAATTTCCTGTCACATTAAAACAGAACAGGTTTTTCAAGTAGCAGGTGAAACAACAAAACGGAGAATTCCGGTGACCACTGTCAGGCATCTTCTGAAGAAAATGGGATGGAGATTACTAGAGTATAACAAACATGCAATCATCAACCAAAGCCTCCACTGAACACTTCTCGATTTGGCAGATACCTAAGCACAGTGATTCAATTTAGTATTCAGACACTGGGTTTGACACAAGGTGTACTGAAGTGAGGCTGACAGGATGCACCTGTTTAATATGATGAGCAGACTTGGCCCTCCATATCCCAGGCTCTGTGTGTGCAGAATCAACCAACCACATGTCAAAATTATTAAAAAAAAAAAAAAAAAAAAACTGCATCTAAGCCGGGCATGGTGGCGCACACTTGTTATCCCAGTACTTGGTAGGCTGAGACAGGAGGATCGCAGGTTTATGGCCAGCCTCAGCTACTTAGTGAGGCCCTTCACAACTTAGTAAGACCCTGTTTGAAAATAAAGAATAAAAAATAGGTCTGGGGACGTGGCTCAGCGGTAGAATGCCCCTGGCTTCAATCCCCAGTACTGCAAAAAGAAAAGTAAAGAAAACTGCATCTAGCCGGGCATGGTGGCACATGCCTGTAACCCAGTACTTGGAAGGCTGAGACAGGAGTATCACAGGTTCAAGGACAGCCTCAGCAAATAATGAGATTCTCATCAACCTAGAGAGACTGTTTCCAAGTAAGAAATAAAATCAAGCTGGGGGTGTCGTATGAAGGCAGAATGCCTCTGGGTTCAATCCCCAGTCCCCCACCGCTCCAAAAATTCCATTTACCCTGAATGCGTTCAGACTTTTTTTTCTTACCACTATTCCCTAAATAATACAGTGTAACAACTATTTACTTGGCATTTATATTGTATTAGGTATTACAAGTAACTCAGAGATGATGTAAAGTATATAGGAGAATGCCCATGACTTACAAATGGAACATCATTTTATATAAGGGACTCGAGCATCCTAATATTGGTATCTGTGGAGGTGGGGGTGCCTGGAATCAATAGCCTGTGTATTCTGAGGAACAACTCCAGTAAACTACACAGCAGGGAGGAAGAACTGCCAGATATAAACCACCTGAACCTAGTCAGTAACTCCTCCGTCATCCTGCTCCTACATGTCCTCCTGGGCCACAGTTTCCTCACTTGAGAAACGGGAGTAGCAACATCAGCTGCCTCATGTATTCAGGAAGAACATGTAGCTCAGGGCCTGCCTGACAAAGGTTCTGTGTGATTATCAGAAGAGTGATTAAAGGACGTGGGCTTGAGTTATTCATATGAGTGATATGTAATATTTTAGGAAGTCTGTTGTGAGTCAGGACTAGCAAGGCAGCTCAGCATCCAGGCTGCCACAGGACACCATGAAGCTTCAGCACTGCCTAGAAACCGGCCAAGCAATGCCTTACAGCTCAGCTGTGCAAATGGAAAAGAAGGCAAGCAACTTAAAGAGCAAGCCTAGCAGGGCATGGTGACGCACACATCCAATCCCAGTACTTGGGAGGCTGAGACAGGAGGATCATAGATTCAAGGACAGCCTCAGCAACATAGACTGTCAGCAACCTAATGAGAACCTGTTTCAAAATAAAGAACAAAATAGGGCTGGAGGGTATACTTCAAAAGTAGAATGCCCCTGGGTTCAATCCCCAGTACCACAAAAAATTTAAAAAAATAAAATAAAAAAAAAGCAAACCTAGTGACTTAGCATCTTTAGCTACAGTAAGGGCAGCAGAATGATTCTGGGTCTCTGAGAGAAGGTAGTCAAGTCTGATATGCAATACTTTCCTCAAAAGGCCGGTTGCCTTTGTATGTTCTTGAACAGGACAACATGACCACTTTTCTGTCCACAGTATCTATATTTATAAGGCTGATGTAAAGGTGAGAGAGAGAGACTTTTCTTCCAGTCACACAGAAGAATCACTCCAATTCCTTTAGTCACAATGAGCTGAGTATCACCCTTACTCCCAGGAGGCCTAAGACCAGTACCCTGGTCCTTGCAGGTAAAAGCAATGGTTTCTCAAGCCCCCATCACAAGAGTCATACCTCTTTTATCTCATCTGGGGGAAGCTGCTCTACGTTCTGTAGCTTGTTGACACTGCGTCGGTGACTGTCATAATAGGTGAAGAAATCACTGGCACTCTGTTTCAGCAGGTAGACAATAATGCCCAAGCCAGGCAGGCGCCAATATGGAACCACTGGAGCTTGGGTGTCTAATAGATGATATAAAACAATGTTTTACTTACAAGCATGTGAATGTTAAATGATCTGTTTCAACAATAGATGCTCCAGAATCTTAGGACATGTAAACAATCATTAAAACCAACCAAAGACTATGTTTAAACACCAATGATGTTCAAAGAACAAAGGCTAGGAGCTATTGTAATCAGGTATATACATACATAAGGCTGAGAAAGAGAGCAATGTGGTTGGTCGACATTCACAGAGCTTTTCCATTATTGGGAATACCTCTTTAAGGTCCTCTCTGAGAACTTTGTGAAAGTTATATACTGCTATATCCATCCCCACCACCCCCACAAACATATACACAATTCATGTTAACAATTTTGGGGATCCCCTCCCCAGGTAATAATTTCTGCTTCACCCAATGGCTCTAATTAATATGAATTCATTTCTAGACTGCATCTTTCTGGATACTGAACTGACAGCTCAGAGTCATTCTTCAAAAGATACAAGAAGAACACAAACTGAAATATTACAAAAACATAATTAGAATTCAATGTTAAATCTTTTACAGCAACTCTATTTGGATAGCAAAATGAAAAGATATGCCTTTTAAGACTACCCTCTAGTGAAGGTACAAAGAAAAAGTGGGATATCTTAAAAACTGTCTGCAGAAGCCAGGCATGGTGGTACACACCGGTAATCCCAGTACTTAGGAGGCTGAGACAGGAGGATCACAAGTTCAAGAACAGCCTCAGCAATCTAGCCAGATCCTGTTTCAAAACAAAAGATAAAAAAAAGACTGGGGATGTAGCTTGGAGGTTGAATGCCCCTGGGTTCAAACCCCAGTACCACACAGGGAAAAAAAAAGTTTGCAGAAAGAATTGGAGAACAATAACAATACCATCCTTTGTGTAGTGAAATTAAGAGTAATTTCTTCTAGTGACTGAAAGATTTTGTGGAAATACTTCAGAGATTTCAAGTTTAATTTGTGGATAATCATTGTTTAATGGCCCAAACTGCCCATAAACATTGAAACACTTGCTTTCTTCACTACCAACTCCCTTAATCTTGCTCTGAAGTCAGATCTTACAGATATTATGTGGAGGGCTATACTGCCTGGGGATATTGTAACTAATGTCGAGCTCCTAGACAAATCAGGTGCCAGGTTTTCTTTTCTAGTCTTCAATAAAGATGTAACAATCTTTACAATATAGGTCATTATAGAGAGCCTTCTCGTGGTGAAATTAGTTATCCTCGCACCCAGGTCAACAGCTGGTGACCTCAACACTGGGAGAAGGAATCCAAAAGCTATCTGAAGAGGATGGTCTACTGTAGAGAGGATTCCAGAGCATTTCAGGAGCTGTCACTACAGTGACTAACTTGCTGATGTCGAGTTCAGAGACTGAGGGGCACCAGATGAGGATAACCCGTGGAAACTGGAGTCCAGAAACAGGTCCCATGGAGGCCTTGGACTATGTGGTCTAGGAAGAAGTGCTGCAGGAAAGGGTCTCTGGATCATGAGTAATGATTAATGTACAACATGATAATAACAACATAATAATAGCTAACATTAGGCACTACTAAGCGCCAGGCCCAGTTCTTAAAGCACTTTAAAATTTAATATTAACACATTTAATTCTTATCATAATTTGTTGGAAGAAACTTATTTTTCTATTTTACAGGTAAGTAAACGTAGACACAAGGAAAACATGTAACTTTTCTGAAGTCATTACTAAAAGAACTGGGACTCAAATCTAGTTTGTCATAAAGCCCCTTTTTTTCTTTTTCCTTTCCTTTTCTTTTTTTTGGAACTGGGAATTGAACCCAAGGGCATTCTATCTCTGAGCTATACCCCTAGCCCTTTTCATGATTTTTGTTTTTATTCTGAAACAAGGTCTCTCTAGGTTGATGAGGGTCTCATTTAAGCGGCTAAAGCTGGCCTCAAACCAGTAATCCTCCTATCTCAGCCTTCCAACTACTAGGATTCAAGGAGTGTGCCACCACGTCCAGCTTCAACCTGTTCTTCACTGCTAGATTAAACTGCCTCTCTATTCTCAAACCTACCACATATCTACCCTCAGCAACTTTACAAGACCATGTTTCAAAATTTAAAAAGTAGAAAACAAAAAGGGCCAGGGGTGTAGCTAGGAGGTAGGATCCCCGTAGATGATTGAATACCAAGTACCAAAAAAAAAAAAAAGTTTCAAGGAGAAAAAAAAGCACTGCTTTTTTTTTTCTTTTTTTCTTTTTTTTAGTACTAAAGATTAAACTCAGGGGCATTCTACCTCCAAGCCACATCCCCCAGTCCTTTTTATCTTTTTCATTTTGAAACAGGATCTTGATAAGTTGATGGGGCTCTTGCTAAATTGCTGAGGCTGGCCTCAAATCTGCATTCATCCTGTCTCAGCCTACCAAGCACTGAGATTATAGGCATACATCACCACACCTGGCTGCAAAGCACTGCCGTTCTAATCCAGATATCACCATCAAGCTACAGACTTACAAGATTAATAAATATATTGATAGCCGGGCGTGGTGGCGCACGCTTGTAATCCCAGCATTCGGGAGGCTGAGACCGGAGGATCCGGGTTCGCGGCCAGTCTCAGATACCTAGTGAGGCACTCCGCAACTTAGTGAGACTCAGTTTCAAAAATAAAGAATAAAAAATAGGGCTGGGGTGTAGCTCGGAGGTAGAATGCCCCTGAGTTCAATCCCCAGTACCGCAATAAATAAATAAATAAATAAATAAATAAATAAATAAATAAATAAATATATTGATGCACATTTACCAACTCCAGCTAGAAAGGAGACAGATCAGGTTAAAAAGTTACTGCTGGGTGACAGGGAACTCACTCTTCTGAATGAAAAGGGATCTCTGCATAGGATTCCTAATCATTTCATGACCCTCCAAAGTAAAGACAACCTCTCTGTTCACATTGGTAGAGCCACCTGTACTAAAAAGACACTTTCTCTTGTGCTGATGGGGCAGGCAGGGATTGGAATCCTCCCATGGTAGCCCTTTTGTATCCTAGAGTGATGTTCCTGGCAACAAACTTTTTGATTATGGGGGGAAACTAGAACCACAGAGAACTAATTTACTTCACTAAGCCAAAGTAACTATTTTATATTTCAAGTCTAAATTACTTAACCATTTTACCCCACAGACTGTAACTATAAATCTTTATAGCTACTTCCCATGTTTTGTTAAGATATATTCTCACCTTTGAAAGTCTACTCCAAATGAAATCACTAAATGAAAGGTACCTTATGAGCTACTAAGGACTTCTGCTGAATGGGGATGTGGCTGGCCTAGAGTCCCTGGATTCAACCCCTAGCACCTCAAAAAAAAAAAAAGAGAGAGAGTAGGATTTCTGCTTCCAACAATGACAAATCATACCACACAAGAGCCTGCTCCCTCCTTGGCTCCTCAGCAGGAAACTAAAACTCCCTAGACATAAAAGAAGCAGACAGACACCAGTAGGAAAGACAGAACTACTATCAGAAAGCAGAGCAGCAGGTCCTTGGGCCAGGAGTTGAAAGAAATGATCAAATGCAAAGGGGTAAGAAGAACCCTTGAGGAAGAGGGAACCATTTTTTTTTATTGTGATGGTGGTTATACACTGTATATTTTATTACCAAAACTATTCAAACTGGATATCTAAAAATGGGCAAATATTGTTGTATGTAAATACTATCTCAATTTAAAAAAAGTATAATCCTGCTAGCTAGGACATTTTATAACAGTTAGCTTTCTTAGATGTGTGTCTGTGTGTATGTTTAGATATTATTAAAATAATATTCTCAGAAATCTCACCTAAAGACTTCCTGATGTGCCACCAGAGCGTTCCATCACCACTACCAAGATACAAATAGCTCTGCCTTGAGTATCCACAGGATAGGAGCTTTAACCAATCCATAGTCCTGTCTAATATTCCAAACCTTCCCTATTGACTCATTAGAAAATCACAGCCTAAGCCAGGCGTGGTGGCGCACGCTTGTAATCCCAGCATTTGGGAGGCTGAGACCGGAGGATCCAGGTTCGCAGCCAGCCTCAGCTACCTACCTAGTCAGACACTCCGCAACTTAGTGAGACCCTGTTTCAAAATAAAGAATAAGAAATAGGGCTAGGGGTGTAGCTCGGAGGTAGAATGCCCCTGAGTTCAATCCCCAGTACCGCAAAAATAAAAAAAGAAAATCATAGGCTAAGTCAGCCTACTTTGTATCTAAATTTTACTTTGCTGTGTTATAGAAATTTGGAGCTGTAATACAAAACCCAATTTAGACTGAATTCTGCGTAAGCTGATTTAACATACAAAAATGCCTGCTGTGTTTTCATATTTTTCACTCAGCTAGCTCACTCTCCAGTCCTAGATACTTTCTTTGGGATCTCAAGTACTATTTAAAACTATCCTCCCCCACGCAGCTCTTTTAGAGTCAGCCTCAGAAAATCCTGAGCTTCTCTATTCTCTTGAGCTCTCCAGGTTTATACATAGGTCCAACAATAGTACCTCCTACACCTTCTTTAAAAAGTTATTTTTAAATTTTCCCATTAATGACTCATATAAGGAAAAAACTGCATCGCATTGGATCCAGGATGGAGAGCTGTGTCATAATCATAGCAACTTTGTTCCTCAGATACAGAAAACACAGAGCTCACCTTGCCGTGGTCCATCTCTATTAACAGTTTCTGAAAGGCTAGGGGTGAAAAGACACACACTGTGCTGGAAAGTGGGGGAACTCTGCAGCATGAGTGACTGGCAATATTCCATTACATTGGCACAAATCTACAATGAAAAAACAGTAGTAACACAAGCATTAGCCTCCAAAATACCCTCATGTCATAGTAATCTAGATTTGAAGCAGAATAAGGTTATAAGCTTGCAAAATTATACACATCTGTTATTTTGCCAAAGTTTTCCCCAAACACAAAACTTTACAACACAGCCGCACAGGCTCCTACCTGTTGCATGGCCAGCTCGATTTCATCCTTCTTGTTCACTCTATCTCCCTCCACATTATCATCTTGGAATTTAAACTGTCGCAGTCTATCAGAGCCACCAAAGCGACTTAGCAGTCCTAAGCACTGGCGCTAAGAAAAACAAAAAGATATTTTGCTGATATCTAGCTGAATGTATTTAAAATTAGTGACCTCTCCTTCTTGAAGGATAGAAAATAGAAAACCCCAGTGGGGAGCAGACCCCTTCTTGGAAGCGTCACTCTCTTCCAATTGAGCCAACTAAAAGTGGCACAATTAAAATTTATCCTTTTGCAAAGGTAGTAACTCATAAAAAAACACCATTTCTTTCCACAATATAATCTTAATGTCTGCCATGAAATTTATATATCACATCATAAAAAGTAATAATTCTTTGGGAGATAGTCATTAACAGAAACAAGTTGATAAACAGACGAACAAAATAAAAGGGCAATTAGAAGATGATTCACAACAAACCATAATTCTTTCTAAGGCACACATTTAAAGGCTGTTCTTTAAATTTAAATTGTAACAGCCTGTGGTTGCTTCCAGAGACTTCTTAAAGGAACTGGGAATATATAGGTAGTCTTGGCAGATAAAATGCAAATGTTGCCAACTTGAAATGTTGGTGCTTTCCTTCTGAGGATACAATTGTTCCCATGGTTCTCAGAGAGAAAGAATAGCTTTTCAAAATCAGCAGCACATTCCTTGGTACATGTGGGTTTGGGTTCCTTTTGCTATGTGACTGGGACAAGTTACTTAATTTCCTCCAGCCTCTATATTCACATTTCTTTTCACTTTTGGTACTAGGGACTGTACTCAGGGACATTCTACCTCTGAGATGCAACCCCCAGCCCTTTTTATTTTGAAAGAGGGTCTCACTAGGTTGCTGTGAGTCTCACTGAGTTGCTGAGACTGGTCTCAAATCTGCAATTGTCCAACCTCAGCTTCCCAAGTGCTGGGATTACAGGTACGTGCCACCACATCCGGCTCTCTATGTTCACATTTCTAAAGTGGTACTAACAATTTCTCTCTTATTAGACTACTGTCACAATTATCTGAGATACTGTATTGTATATAGTGTTTAACATACAGAAAAAGCATATATTGAGAAAAATTACTAATACTACATATAGACAGAAAAGACACATACAGTTTAAATAAGTTTAGACAAGGCAAAACTTACTGATCAAACTATAATATAAATTTATTTTGCCAAAATAGTCTTATTTTTTTTAGACTTCTTACACATAAAATGTCATGAAAGATCTACCAAAAAGGTCCTTTTGGGGGTTTTTGGTGAGTGTCCTTTTCTGGAGAGCTGTATAATAAAATGCCAAATTGTACTATGTGTATATATGTATAACACACCATATATGTTACTTAATACAGAAGTTAAAATATGTACACAAAATGCTGATAGCAGTCTTCTCTCTCTTTTTGCAGTGCGAGGGATCAAACCCCAGGCCTCAAGCTTGCTACCACTAAGCTACATCCCTAGCCCTAGCACTTCTGTTTTGAAAACTTGAAGAAAAAAAGTTTATGAAAAGAGGATAGGTTAGGAAAATTATTGTATATAAACAATGGAATATAAATTCTACCAATTACTCTATTAACTAGTAGAGTAAAGATGTTCAAATCAAAGCAAGCTAAGAGGTTCCCAGAAATACTATGATACAATATCTAATTGATAAAGTATCTAATATGTTAGAATATACTGAACGGAGATTATATATCTGGAGGAAAGTTTAAAGATAAATTAATAATAAGTATATAAAAACCATGTGAACTCTAGGGGAAAAAAAAATGTTCCAGGGAAAAATAACAGTATCACCCATGGCTTAATCATAAGTGACATTTAAAATCATAATAATGTAACACTAAATATTAATATAACCAAAATTATGATAAAATTATAATGAGTTTCAGGAGATGTGATGGGAAATAACATACTGCATGGTGGAAGACAAGGAGTCACCAGATCTCTTCTTGAGTGGGAAGCCAAAAGATCATTTCCAAAATGGGAAAATCAAGTAACAGCAATTAAGCATGCTATTTAGAGATAACAAAGAATCATCTAGAACAGCTGAAGGGGCTACCTAAATCTAGGGGGCAGCACAGGGAGGACAGGTCAGGAGACTTATACTTTGTAACAAGTCTCAAACTATTATTTAAAGAAAGAAGAATCAGTTACCTGGAATCTTCCGATATGTCCCTGTAGCTCCATTAGAGATCCTTCATTTACATCAACATCAAGTTCACTTAATATACCTAAAAAATTTGGAATATTTTTAAATATAGTTTTGTACTAAAATAAAAGCATTAAAAACTAGGACAAAGCCAGGCGTGGTGGTACACCCCTGTAATCCCAGTACTTGGGAGGCTGAGACAGGAGGATTGCAGGTTCACGGCCAGCCTCAGCAACTTAGTGAGACCCTGTTTCAAATATAAAAAATAAAATAGGGGTGGGGGTATAGCTCAGAGGTAGAACATCCCTGGGTTCTATTCCCAGAACCACACACACACACACACACACACACACACACAAAAGAAAAACTAGGATGAGAGATTCTGATATTTTATATTTTTTGTAATATGAACAGATTCTTGCCATAAAAGTGTTTTTTGGAGGTTTTGGTGTGTGTGTGGAGGGGGGGGAGGTACTGGGGATTGAACCCAGGGGCATTCTACCTCTGAGCTACACCCCCAGCCCTGTTTTTCTTGGGGGGGTGGGGGTAGGGTGGAGGTGGGGGGGTGGTGTGTGTGTGTGTGTGTGTGTGTGTGTGTGTGTGTGTGTGTGTTACTGGGGACTGAACCCAGGGGCATTCTACCTCGGAGCTACACCCCCAGTCCTATTTTATTCTTACTTGCTGAGGCTGTCCTCAAACTTGAGATCCTCCTGTTTCAGTTTCCCAAGTACTGGAATTACAGGTGTGCGCCATCATACCCTACTGTTTTTTGTTTTGTTTTTGTGTGTGTGTACTGAGGATTGAACCCAGGGGGCATTCTACCTCTGAGCTACACTCCTAGCCCTTTTTATTTTTATTTTTGAAAAAGGTTCTCACTAAGTTGATGAGAGTCTCACTACTTGCTGAGGCTGTCCTCGAATCTGCATTCCTCCTGTCTCAGGCTCCCAAGTACTGGGATTACAGGCGTGCGCCACTATGCCTGACTGCCATAAAAGTTTTGAGAAATATAATTTTACAAGGCTATAAAGTGCTTCACATTTCTCAAAGCAAGATAAAAATGGAGGTAGTATAGCCTTGAAGTTAAGCACACAGGACCACATTGTCCAGAAATTCTACACTCCCAATGAATGTTATCTGTGTGGCTTAGAACAAATTAACCTCTCTACGCAGATTTCTCACCTGCAAAATGTGGATAAGTTTGTCTGGTTTTTTTTTTGGGGGGGGGGGGTTGTTTTTGTTTTTGTTTTGTGGCACTGCAGATGGAACCCAGGGGCACTCTACCTCTGAGCTATATACCCAGCCCTATTTTATTTTTTATATTTGAAACAGGGTCTTACTAAGTTGCTGAGAGCCTCACTGTTGTTGAGACTGGCCGTGAACCTACAATCCTCCTGTCTCAGCCTCCCAAGTAATAGGATTACATGTGTGTGCCACCATGCCTGGCTTGGATAATAATTTTACTTCATAAGACTATTCTGATTCAAATCAATTAACATGCTATGTGCTTAAAATAGTGCCTATCACATATTAATAAATATTCAAATATTATCACTGATATTATATATTCTCAAGGAAAGAAAATCATAACAGGCCATGCTGCCATTCAAGTACAAAGACAGTCTTTAGACATTCTTGAACATTACAGAATTCAGGGAATACATTTTTTTCTGGGGGAAGGCACCTATGATACAAATTTAAAATGCCAAGAAATAAAACAAAAGAAAGAATTCATGAATAAGAGACAGGGAGAAAGAAATGGTGTTTTTGCAGTGAATCTGTAAACATATACTAAAAGTTGCAACACTGAGTGTAAGTGTTATAAAAGCTGACAAAATAAAAATAATATAAACAAACATCTGAAGGCGAAAGAGTGCAAAACAACTCATCATCTCATCTTTCACATCTGGAAATTAATTGATTTTAAAATTTACACATGGGAAAAAAGTTCTACACCTGGGCATGGTGGCGCACACTTGTAACCCCAGTACTTGGGAGACTGAGACAGGAGGACTGCAGGTTCAAAGCCAGTGTTGGCAATTCAGTGAGGCTCTCAGCAAGCTAGTGAGACCCTGTTTCCAAATAAAAATAATAAAATCGGGCTAGGGGCATAGCATGGGGGTAGAATGCCTCTGGGTTCAATCCCCAGTACCAAAAACATAAATAAATAAAAAGAAGTTCTATTGGGAAAAAGTGACAAATGATCTTAACTGTTTTTCATCTTTCTTTACTAACCGCAGTAACCTTTTAGGAGCTAGTATCTCCATGTTCTTGTAATGAATAAATATTTGTCTAGAATTCAGCAATTCCTTCCATTTTTTTTTTCAACAAGTTTTTAATCTGTTAAATTCATGTAAAATTAAGTGTTTTCTAAAACAATGCGTAAACATTAAGTACATATACAGAGTGGGATGTTTGAAAAGTTATTTACCAAATGTTTAAATTAACACTTAGTAATTTCTAGATAATGCAGTTTTGAGTGTTAAATATTTCATTTAAGTTTTTGAAATTTTTTAATAATGAGCATATACTTTTTTGTGTGTGGTGGTACTGGGGATTGAACTCAGGGGTATTCTATCACTGAGTTACATGCCCAGACATTTTTATTATTCTTTATTTTGAAACAGGGTCTCAAAAAGTTGCGGAGGGTCTCACTAACTTGCTGGGGCTGGCCTCGAACCTGGATCCTCCGGTCAGCCTCCCAAGGGGAGGAAGTGTACTACTGTGCTCAGCTGAGCATTTATTATTGTGTATAATAACTTATTACTTAAATAAAGAGTGGTGTCTCTATTTGCAGTATCAATTTCAAATAATTCATCCACAACTTCAGAATAACAAAAACTGGATTCTATTAAGTCTGTCAGTCTGCAAAGAACTATTAGAAGTTCATTCAATACAATCAACTCACCTGGAAGTGCTGCTTTACTTATAATTCCTGTTAGTAGAGCCAGTTCCTGCAAAGAGCCAGCACTAACATCCTGACAGCGGAGAATCGCTTGTATGGTGTCAGAATGGGAGATAAGAAACTGCAGCACCTGAGCCATGGAACGGGAGACGTGGAAGAAACAAGTAGAAAGGTAGAAAAGTATGTTATAAATGTATACTTCATCTTTTTAGTAATGGTAAAACAAGTAATTGTAATGAGGAAGACTAAAAAAAGCAACTTTTTCCTGCACTTACATGGTTTATTTCTTCAGGTAGTAAACAAAACTAAAATTCACAAGAAAGCTAATAATAACTATTTTAAAGTTTATAAATTAATATGATTCCACATAGTTACATTGCTAACCCCACGTATTCTTTTTTTTTTTTTTTTTGCAGTACTGGGGATTGAACCCAAGGGCATTCTACCTCTGAGCTACACCCCCAGCCCTATTTTGTAATTTTTATTTTGAAAAAGGGTCTCACTAAGTGTAGAGAGCCTCACTAAGTAGCTGAGGCTGGCCGTGAACCTGGATCCTCTGGTCTCAGCCTCCCAAGTACTGGGATTACAAGCATGCACCACCACGCTTGGTTCCATATATTCTTTTTTAACAGTTTCATGTGTAGCTATGTTGAAATAAAATTTGAGTTTAAATTAAATTTGGAAAAATTCTATTGTTTGGTCATGCAATAATTCTTAGTGAACTCTAAAAATTAAAGTATTTTTTCCTCAAAAGAAAATTAATATCAGAGGCTATTGTAAAAGAGTATAGTATAATTTGGAACCCATGTGTAAAAACTATTATTTAACCCTTTTTTTGTTTGTTTGTGGTGTTAGGAGTTGTTTGTGGTACTAGGGCTATATCCGCAGTCCTGTTTTATTTTTTATTTTCAAGCAGGTTCTCGTTAAGTTGCTCAGCACCTAAGTTGCTGAAGCTGTCCTCAGACCTGTAATCCTCTTGTCTCTGCCTCTCAAGTTCTGAGATTACTGGCATGTGCCACCATGCCTGGCATTTTCTTTTCTTTTCTCTTAAATGGAATTAGAATAAGAATTTTAAATGAATGGGTATAAAATGACTACTGAATTCAAGAAGCTGTTCTATGAAGTCTGACTAGCATGCATGGAAACAATCACATAAAAGCTTTTGTCTAATTCTCCTTTGGATGCGGTAAAAAGAAAGGAGCTACAGCACTATGGAGGAGTCTCTCAGCACTTTCCCTTATGATTATCTCAACTAGACTGTATATGCCTTAAAGGCAGAGACCATGCCAAAACAAAACTAAACAAGCTGAGCACTTAAATCACTCAGTGAATTTTAGTACCTATTCCCAGCTTCAGCCCCCAATCGCTGGAGATAGAGCTCAGTACTCCTAAAAAAGTTCCTCAGGTGCTACACTCAACACAAGACTGGTAATAGTGAACCACTGTCTTATATCAATGTCCTACTGCTACTAAAAAATCTTAATCTCGGTGAAGAAGAAAAGAACTAACTCAATGGCCACACATGAGAAGGGTAGGCTGTCACCTCGACCACTGCAGTGGAAAACAGGTGTCACTACAGAAACAGCAGCAACTTGTCTGGTAAGACAGTTCTGAGCTTGACGGCAGGGAAACCAGACAAAATTACCAAAGAGCAAACATTTCAGAATACAGTTATTGAGGGCATCAAATATAATAAGGCAATATAAGACTGCAGATTTGTGATGATGAGCCTAATTAGATAATGAAAGTTAAATTATATATTATTATAGAAAGATATAAGTATTTTTTAATATTTCACTGAAAAAACATGAAAATAAAACTTATTTTTGGTGTTTAAAGAACGACATTTTATTTATTTATTTATTTTTTTGCGGTACTGGGGATTGAACTCAGGGGCATTCTACCTCCGAGCTATACCCCCAGCCCTATTTTTTATTCTTTATTTTTGAAACCGAGTCTCACTAAGTTGCGGAGTGCCTCACTAGCTAGTTGAGGCTGGCCGCGAACCCGGATCCTCCGGTCTCAGCCTCCCGAATGCTGGGATTACAAGCGCGCGCCACCACGCCCGGCATAAAGAACGACATTTTTGATAGAAAATTCACTTGTGTAAATTACTTCATTCTGCAAAAGCCATATATATATGCAGCATTATATTCTACATTTTCTTTTTTTTATGTGTGTGGTACTGGGGATTTAACCCGGGGGTATTCTGCCTGTGAGCTACACTCCTAGCCCTGTCTTATCTATTTTTTAAAATTTGAAACAGGCAGGGACTCAATAAGTTGCTAAGGCTGGCCTCGAACCTGCAATCCTCCAGTCTCAGCCTCCCAAGTACTAGTATTACAGGCATGTGCCCTCACACTCAGTATTTATAGTTTATATTTTTCTGCAAGGACAACATATCCTTTTTTCAATAAACACCTGGTTAAACCACCTTTTTTTTTGGTGGTACTGGGGATTGAACCTAGGGGCAGTCTACACACCCAGACCTGTTATTTCATTCTTTATTTTGAAACAGAGTCTCACTAAGTTACAGAGGTCCTCGCTAAGTAGCTGAGGCTGACCACAAACCTATGATCCTCCTGTCTCTGCCCCCCAAGGTGCTGGGATTACCCAGCCTAAACCACATCTTTAAAACCAGCTTATGTCTATCACAATCATTTTCTTCTCTAGCAGAACAATTTTTTTTTTTGGTACTGGGGATTGAACTCAGGGGCATTCTACCTCCGAGCTATACCCCCAGCCCTATTTTTTAGTCTTTATTTTGAAACCGAGTCTTACTGAGTTGCAGAGTGCCTCACTAGGTAGCTGAGGCTGGCCGCGAACCCGGATCCTCTGGTTTCAGCCTCCCGAATGCTGGGATTACAAACGTGCGCCACCACGCCCAGCTCAAGCAGAACAAATTTTGATCTCTTGCTTTCCATCTCCACTATTCTATTCAGGTAGAGTGTTTCATTCAAACAGGAATACAAAAATGGGCCAATGTAATTCAGAGCAAAATACCAGGGGTCTGTTTACTAGACCTAGCTCTGCCATAAACAGTAAGACTAAGGTGAATCCACTCAAGCTTTCTAGGCAGAGGGTTTCTGCATGTGTAAGAGAGAATTTTGCACTAGATAGTTTCTAAACAAGGGATTCCTCTTACCTGCCCTGCTGCCTGCAGGTGCTGGGCCATACTGGACGTTAGGATGACCTGGCACAGCTGGAGAGCCGGAAGGAGAATCTGGCGGTATCGATCCACTGGGGCAGGGATGAACAATGGGGGTTCTCGCATTCCAAACATGCTTGATTCATTTCAACCAAAGAGAGAGCGACAGTCCAAAAATCAAAATATGCTCTTAACAATTCCTTAGTATTGATTACATGGCAAACAAATCACAGCCAGCAATTACAATGTGAAGCTACTAGTAAGTATTTTGTGATCCACACACACAGTCAGTTGTTCAAGGAAATCGGGGTTTTTTTTTGTTTTTCTGTTTGTTTGTTTGTTTGTTTGTTTTGCGGTACTGGGGATTGAACTCAGGGGCATTCTACCTCTGAGCTATACTCCCAGCCCTATTTTTTATTCTTTAATTTGAAATCGAGTCTCACTAAGTTGCGGAGTGCCTCACTAAGTAGCTGAGGCTGGCCGCAAACCCGGATCCTCTGGTCTTAGCCTCCCGAATGCTGGGATTACAAGCATGCGCCACCATGCCCAGCTTGGAAATCGGTTTTTACAGATTTTGAACTAACAACTTTGTAAAAATGAGTTAGGTGAATTTTGAAAAATCTTATTAAGAAAAACATGTATAATACAAAAAGACAAAGCTAAAATGTCCCAAACAAATCTATTTTTTTTTTTTTTGCGGTATTGGGGATTGAACTCAGGGGCGTTCTACCTCCGAACTACACCCCTAGCCCTATTTTTTATTCTTTTATTTTGAAACCGGGTCTCACTAAGTTGCAGAGTGCCTCACTAGGTAGGTGAGGCTGGCCGCGAACCCGGATCCTCCGGTCTCAGCCTCCCGAATGCTGGGATTACAAGCGTGCGCCACCACGCCCGGCTAAACAAATCTATTTTTATGTATTATTCTCTTAGGTCATAGAGACTGTGAATAAAAAATAAAGACAAGTTACTTGGGTAGGGGATACAGCTCAGTGTTAGAACACTTCATATGCAAGAAGCCCCAGGTTCTATCCTCAGTACCAAAAAAAATTAATTTCCCTCTTTTTACCAAAGCCAAAATTGAATCTAAACTGCCTATTACATAAAACAAGATTAAAATAAAAGTTAAAATGAGGTCACAAAATCACTTAATCTTTAAAATTAAGCCTCAGAACACTGTATTAGTAAAAACAATTTTTATTCAAATAAAGGAAAATATCTAAGAGGCTTTGCACAGAAAAGTGATAATAGTATACCATGAACTGCAAAGTCTTTAACTCAACCCTCTTCATTTAATATGAAAATAATAACTCTCATATTTAAAACTTTAAAAAGTAATACCAAAGCTGAGCATGGTGGTACATGCTTGTATTCCCTGAGACAGGAGGATTGCAGGTTTGCAGCCAGCCTCAGCTACTTAATGAGGCCCTTGGCAACTTAGAAACCCTGTTTAAAAAAAAAAAAAAATAGGGCTGGGGGCATAGGTAGGAGGTAGAATGCCCCTGAGTTCAATCCCCAGTACCGCAAAAAAAATTAGAGAAAGTAATACCAAAATAATTTTTTCTTAGAGGTAATGTAGTTCTCTGATTAAGCCTGAAAAACTCCAATAATCAATTTGGCAATGGATCCTTTGAAAACAATTACTAAATCAAATTTAGAAATCAGTTTCTGCTAAGAAGCTATGCTGTATGCCTAACAATGCTGCAGTTATATAGACAAAAAAAAAAAAAAATCAATCTGCTAAAACGCTTGAAACATGAGTATATTTTCATTTGAAGGTTTTACACTATAAGCGGTAGATAAAATATTAAAATGAGGAAAAAGAAGTTGAAACCCTAATTCAAATCACTAGAAACAAGAAACCGCTAACAAATTGTAATTTACTATAATACTTAAAAGACCCCTGCCTGCAACTGAAAGTAAGGGTTTCTATTGAACAAAATAAAGGTTGAGAAGGCCCACATTTACTAACAAAATTCTCTCCCATTTTCCTATTATATTAGTGCGCGCGCATGTGTGTATTACTGGGGATTGAACGCAGGGACAGTCTACCTCAGAGACACCTCCCAGGTACTTTTGTTTTGTTTGGAAATAGGGCCCCACTAGGTTGCTGGAAGTCACACTATATTGCTGAGGCTATCCTCAAACCTGTGATCCTCCTGAGTCAGCCTCCCAAGTACTGGGATTATAAGCATGTGCCATCACGCTACTTTTTTTTTTTTTTTTGCATACTAAGGACTGAACCCAGCAGCATTCTATCTCCAAACTGTACCCTCAGTCCTATTTTTTTATTCTTTATTTTGAAATAGGGTCTCACTAATTTGTGGAGGGCCTCACTAAGTAACTGAGGTTGGCCATGAGCCTAAGATCCTCCTGTCTCAGCCTCCCAAGTACTGGGATTACAAGCATATGCCACCACACCTGGCTTATATTATGACTTTAAATGGAAAGTATTAGACCCTTATCACTTTTACACTTATTATCAATTTCCATTTATTAGTAAATGAGTGTAGGAACTACCCCCCTCCACCCTCCCTGCAAAAAAAAAAAAAAAAAAAACCCAGTATGAAAGAGTACTGCTCAAACAATTATAAACCAATGGCAATATTAAGTTTTTCCCTAACAATCCTTTAATGGAAGTTTACCCAAACGAGTTTCCATGGGCACTTACCCCTGAGGGTCCATTTCCGGGCGCATGTCATAGACCTGGCATTGTGCTAGCCTCACAATCACCCCAGATCTCAGCAGCTCTAAAGCACCCTGCTGTATCTTAGCCACTCTCGTGAGAAATGCCTAGAAAGTTACAGAAAGAAAATTACCAGTGTTGAAATCAAGTCCAAGGTTTCACGTAAAAATGACACAGGTCTCACGGCACATTTCCCAACTTTAATCGCCACTTGAAGACATGTTCTGAGTTGGCTTCAGGGGGCACATTAGAACTTTTCTCTCACAGGATTTTTATCAGGACTCATTGGTACAACTAAGGGACCTGCACGTGGTTCCTTACATGAGTTAAATATTTAATTAAACTGTAGTTTCTGTCATCATTGTCTGGTCTTACAGAGGGCAGGAAAGTCTGTTTTGCTGACAGTTGTGTTTCTAGTACTTAATGACATGTAGCTGGCATATAGTAGGCATTTAATAAACACTTGAAGAATAAATGAATCAGGGAGAAAGAAGAGTTAATGAAGCAGACAAGACATTACTGCTTCCATTTCTGTAACATTTGTGATAAGTTTAACCAGGAGGAAACAGAGTAGTTAAAACAAATTTGGCAACTAGGGAATGATGAAGTATATACTGTATTAAAAATCTTTTATTTGCTGTATACCATGGCACACATCAGTAATCCCAGTAACTGGGAGACTGAAGCAGAAAGACTGCAGGTTAGAAGCCACTCTCAGCATCTTAATGAGACCCTGTTTCAAAATGAAAATGCTGGGGGAGGTATAGCTGGAAGGTAAAATGCCCCTGGGTTCAATCCCTAATAGCAAAAATTAAAAAATTAAATTAAAAAGCCCTGTATATAAAGTAGAACCAGCACATTGGTATTTTTAAGAGTCACCTAATAGAATTTTGTTGTTCTGTCCTCATGGAACACTAGGTGTCACATCACCATCACTGATGACTTGAGGAAGTAACAGTGCAGTAGCCAACTAATCCTCTCAGGATCATGTCAACCCATCTTTGGCAAATTCAAAAGACACATTACAAACACAGATCCCCCAATCTAAAAATCCCTAAAAATGATTACAGCTTATATAACAAATATTTAAAATGTATGCCAGATTCATTTTCTTTAATAATATCTCTCTAGAGCGGCAAGAGCGAATGACCTGTTTGTCTAACATCGAGTGTCCATAAAGCCTCACCATCTTAGATTCATAGGTGTAAAGGGCCTTGAGCAGAGGAGGCTGTGGAGTGAGTAAGCTCTGCAACGTTCGGTCATCTTCTACCAAGCTATCCACAAGAACCTTCAAATAGCCACTGTTAGAAAGATACAAAAGCCACTGCTGCTGCTTGTCCACGGAGACAATCCGATCGAGGAGAGCCAGGGCCAGCATCTGAAGGAAGAATGCAACAAGTCCAAACTTGCAGAGGGCTACCAAAATCAATAACAAAATCAATGAGTTTAAAGATTCCCTTTCCACATAAAGGAAAAGGTTGGATGCAATAAAATTTTCTTATTTTGTTTTTTGAGAAGTTATAAAACTTTATGTCACCAAAATCTCAATTTATTAATAAAAAAGAAATCTTTCAGAGTAAAGTTAAATTTCTGAAATGAAGCCTAACACATTAATACAATGGCAGTAAGTACATTAAAAGGACTTTTTGTTTCTTTTTAAATAGCTGTTTTCTTCTAAATCTAAAGTTTTATATGTATTGTAGAAAATCTGAAAGTATATAAGAAATATACAATCTGATAAACAATCCATTTTGATCTATTTCTTCCAGTGGCTTGTCTATGCATAAAAATACTTAAATTTTTAACATAATTGAGCAATTACTATGCTTTATATAGTAATTATTAAAGTTCTGTTTACTATGGTCTTTAAAAACATGACTTAAAAGATACATTATTTCCCACTAGAAGGACACTATATTCTTACTGCACCATCATCAACATGCTACAATATTTTAAAGAAATATGAATGCAAATTCTCTTCCATAAAGAATTTAGGCAGAGAAAAATATACTCATCATACAGGCAATTTACTAGCATTCTCGTAACCAAAGATCTTTATTAGCAGCATCTCTGCTGTCTCTACCAGTGTATTCTACCAGCCATTCTCAAAATTAGCAAATAATTATGAGAGGAGATTTTGAATTAATTACAATTTCAGATGGAATTAAACAAAACATGAGTAAATAAAACAGAATTCACAATAACACATTATAGGAAATAATTCTCAATATGTAACGTATGTTTTAAAAGTTGAGTCAGGCTGGGCATGGTGGTGCACACTTGTAATCCTAGTATTTGGAAGGCTGAGACAGGAGGATCACAGGTTCTAGGACAGCCTCAGCAGTTTAGTAAGGCTCTCAGCAACCTAGTGAGACCATTTTGAAATAAGAAATAAAATCTGTCTGGCGGTGTAGCTCAGAGGTAGAATGCCTCTGGGTTCAATTCCCAGTATGCCCCTCCCCCCAAAAAAGGTGATTCAGTTTATACCTTCATAAAGACAATATACATGCCCAATAATAGCTAAATAAGAGTTCATTTACCCTTCCAATCTCATGACCATCACAAGCGTCTCGACAGACCACTTCCATGAGGGCGGCTCCGTAACTCTCAATGATGGCTATATTTTCTCGCTGTAATTTACTAAATACATCTTCAGGGGCTGTCAACCTTTCCCACATAGTTTTCTTAGCTAAAAGGGTTATAGCAGAAAAAGCACTCCAATTAAAAAGTAGATTAGTAACAGTAATTACACCTCATATGCAACAAAAAAATCCTTCCATAACTGGATGGACTTAACAAGCCCATTGACCATGAGTCCAGCAGGTGAACTTTAAGAGCGAGATGCACCTATGGCATGATGTCCACTAAAATCACAGTAGTATCAGGAAAAGGATGAGCTATTCTTGAATAAGTCAAAATGAATTATCAAACTCCAGGAACATCAATATCTTATATTTTATCCTTGCTTTCATTGACATTTTTTGTTCTCTTTTTCAGTCTGGGGATGGAATCCAGGGACTAACACATATATATGCAAGCATTCTACCACTGAGCTATACCCTCAGCCCCTTTTCTTAAATTTTTATCTTATTTTGAAACAGGGTCTTTCCAAATTGCCTAGGCTGGCCTCAAACTTGAGATTCTCTTGCCTCAGCCTTCCAAGTAGCTGGATTTGCAGGTGTGTGCCACTGGGCCAGGCTGCTTTTATCTATGATTGAGATCTTTGAGAATTTGGTAGAAAGGATCAGGTATAATGTAGACAAGACTCTTCTCCAAAAGAAAAAAATATTCGATTTTTAATTTCTTTTCTTTCTTGGGACATGGTTTCCCAGTGTTGCCCTGTTTGGCCATGAACTGGTGGGCTCCAGGAATCTTCCCTCCTCAGCCTCTAGGTAGCTAGGACTACAGATGTGTGCCACTATGTTTAGCTAAATCAGATATTTTTATTCCTTATTTTTTAGTTGATGTGCTTATTAAAAATAAAAAAGCACATCCATTATAAAGGCAATTTAAATGTACAATGGTAAATAATATGATCATGTTTCACATAAGATTCATGTAAACCTTAGAAAAATATCATAAATACACCAAATACACCAATATTCTGTATTTGAAACTAATCTTAGGATTTTCTTTCTCAACTACTATATAGCAGCAGTTTCTTTTTTTTTTTTTTTTTTTTTTGCAGTACTGGGGATTGAACTCAGGGGCATTCTACCTCTGAGCTATACCCCCAGCCCTATTTTTTACTCTTTATTTTGAAACCGAGTCTCACTAAGTTGCGGAGTGCCTCACTAGGTAGCTGAGGCTGGCCGCGAACCCGGATCCTCCGGTCTCAGCCTCTCGAATGCTGGGATTACAAGCGTGCGCCACCACGCCCGGCTTATAGCAGCAGTTTCTAAATTGGTGTCTTAGCCGGGCATGGTGGCACATGCTTGTAATCCCAGTACTTGAGAGGAGATCAGAGGATTGCAGGTTTACAGCCAGCCTCAGCTATTTAGTGAGGCCTTCCACAACTTAGTGAGACTCTGTTTCAAAAATAAATAAATAAATAAAAAACAGAGCTGGAGGTATAGCTCAGAGGTAAAATGCCCCTGGGTTCTATCCCCAGTACCACCAAAAAATAAAAAATAAAAAATAAATTGGTATCTTGATGACTTCTTTTAGAGAGTATATTGTAGAGCTCCATGTAGTGGTTAAATAGTGACTTTGCCAATTCAGCTAAAAAGAATGCAAAAAATTTTTAAAGAGCAAAATGTGGGAGGCATTGGTAACAAGAGTCCCATTACTATGTCTTTTAAAAGAAGCTGGTGTTTAAAAAATCTTCTTTGAACCATTCTGTTATTATTCCTGACCTTCAAAATATTTGTAACCTACTAGGTAGGTTATCATACTTCTATAAATCTACCGTCTGGCTACTATTACCTTCTAATGTATCAAGGCAAAATATATAACCACTATAAGGACAATATGAGATAAACTGGGGCTTACACACACAATTGTTTTTAAGAACCTGTGTACAGAGCCAGGCTTAGTGGTGCATGCCTATATAATCCCAGTACTTGGGAGGCTGAGACAGAAAGAGTTGGGCATGGTGGCATACACTTGTAATCCCAGTACCTGGGTGGCTGAGGCAGGAGGATTGCAGGTTCAAGGCTAGCGTCATCAAGTAATGAGTGGCTCATCAACCTAGAGACCTTCTTTCAAAATAAAAATAAAATAGGGCTGGGGTATAACTTGGAGGCAGAATGCCCCCAGGTTCAACTCCCAGCATCCCCCGACACACACACACAGAACTTGTGTATAAACTAACAAAGGAGAAGGGCACAATGAAAATCCATTATCAGAAGGCACTTCTGATAAATTCTTAACAAACAATAAAATAATCTGCAGAGAATATTACATGTTGATCTGTTAAACAGTTAAATGCCAGGTATGGTGGCACACATCTGTAATTCCAGTATTTGAGAGTCTGAGACAGGAGGATCATAGATTCAAGGCCAGCCTCGGCAACTCAGCAAGACCTTGTTTCAAAAGAAAAAATAAAATAGGGCTAGGCATGTAGCTCAGAGGTAGAATATCCCTGGGTTCTATCCCCAGTACCACAAACAAATTACAGTTAAAAACTTCTCTCACATCTAGAGACCAAACATTCCAGATTATCATTCTCAATTAAAAATGTTAACTACATTTTAGAGAGTAGCATTATCAATATTTTAAATATGCCCATTTTTCTGTGTGTGTGTGTGTTTTACTGGGGATTGAAACCAGGAGTATTCTATCACTAAGCTACATTCCCAGTCCTTTTTTACTTTGAAATAGGGTCATGCTAAATACCATGGTCTGGCCTTAAACCTGCAATCCTCCTCTCTCAGCCTCCCAAATACTGGGATTACAGGCATATACCATCACACCCATCTTAAATATGCTTATCTTCTGACTAAGAAATCCTGCTTCTTGGAATTTATCCAAAGGAAACCTCATACTAGTACAAAAAGATACATGTATATTATGATGAGCATTTATACTAGTATAGTCCTTTTTTAGGCCAGCTGACAGACTACATTAAAAATAAAACAGTGCATACTCTTTCACATGACAAATCCACCATGCAGTTTCCTACTTGAGAAATATAGGCATGCAAGAGAATATCTGATGAAGTATTTTTGTGATAGTAATTAGGAACAGTTTAAATGCCAATGAATAAGGAAATGATGAAACATGTTATATCCATACTATGGATTAACAGCCATTTTAAAAGAATCAACTAAACATGTACTGTGATACAGTACAAAGGGATGAGAGAGACGTACAACACTGGATAGCATATTGCTCAACGAGACTAAAAGCAAGCTACAGAGTATATAAAACTAAAACATTACTTAAGGGTATTTTTTTCTTTCAATATTCATGATTAACCATAATTCTTTCGTGTGTCTGTGTGTGGGGAGGGGGGTACTGGGTATGGAACCCAGGAGCATTCTACCTCTAAGCTATACCCCTAGCCCTCTTTATTTTTTGTTCTAAAACAGGGTCTCGCTAGGTTACTGAAAGTCTATGTAGTTGAGGCTGGTTGGTCTTGAACCTGTGATCCTCTTGTCTGAGCTTCCCAAGTACTAGGATTACAGGTGGGCATCAACTTGTCCAAGCTTTCTTTATAATTCTTAAAAACTAAACATACACCCTCAACTTTATTTATTTATTTATTTTTTTGTTTGCGGTACTGGAGATTGAATTGAGGGGCATTCTACCTCCGAGCTATACCCCCAGCCCCATTTTTTATTCTTTATTTTGAAACCGGGTCTCACTAAGTTGCGGAGTGCCTCACTAGGTAGCTGAGGCTGGCTGCGAACCCGGATCCTCCGGTCTCAGCCTCCCGAATGCTGGGATTACAAGCGTGCGCCACCACGCCCGGCCACCCTCAACTTTAGAATCTTTAATGATTACATCAAGATTCAGTAATTACAGCGGTTCTTAATAGCCAAAGGGTGGAGAAGTGATTCTTCTACAAACAGAAAAGATTAGAAATTGATCTAAGGCTTGCCTGCTTCTAAGGTGTCTGGTTCATCTGGTCTCTGGGCAATTTGTAAGTAATAAAGCAGAGAGCCATACAGATGAGTCCTCACTCGTTGAAATCCACCACCTAGGGAGATCAAATAGATGCAGTCAAGTAAAAATCTTCTTGCAAGAAAAAAAATACAAAGTTGTAGTTTATAGAAAATTTAGATGAAAAAAACCTGTCTTCAAAATGAAGTCCAATAGCTTCTTCAATATGATGTGAAGTGAAGAATCTCCAATACAGGCAAAACCCACCAGCGGGCTCTCTGCTGGAGGCGGTGAGGTAAAAGAGCTATCAAGCATAAAAGCGTAATGGGACTCTCTGGGTCCGGAGACAAGCGGCTGCTTCTGTTCTGTGCGGACAGCCTGGCTTAGGTGAGCGGTCAGTGTGAACACAGCACCAGCAACCACGGGCATTAATTCCTGTGCTGCTTCGTCATCCAGTATCTTAAAGTACAAAGGCAAATGTGAGTGAGCATCCTGCTTTCAGCTACAAGCATTAACAAGTTTTATATACATACAACTTTTCAACAATTACAACAATATAGAAATGGAAATAAGAATTATTCAAAGGAAAAAAGCTAATACTAGAGAGAAATTTAAATATGATGCTGAGTAATAGATGTGCTTAATCAGAAAGAGTTCCTATCAGAATTCTATAGAGAGGTTTTGTTTTTTGAAAATCACATAAATGGCCTCGTCCCTAGGGTCCCATTGAGTGGCTTTGGGGTGTGAACTGTCCATGTGTATTTCTACAAAGCTTCCCCAAATAACTATAACATATACACGAACTCTAGATGAGAGCCCCTACTGCATAGAATTAATCACTTTATTAATCTTAACAGTGGGGTGGCAGAATACATTTGTTTAAATGCTATATATACTCATTCAGCAGTATAAAGTAATTTAGGAAGCATTATCACCTTATCATGTACATCTTGTAAAATATCACGAATAATCAGCTGCCGATCCTCTGCCTGAATGAGGTCCTGGGGACAAGCTGTCAGGATAATTTCTACCAGCTGCCTCCATGACTCCAGCACATGCCGTTTTGCATGAAGACATTGCAGCAATTTGTTTCTTCCTACCACATACTGAAGAATAGTGCTGATTTCCTAAGCCAAAGAAATCGAAAAGCTAGGTTAACACATAAAGGCAAGTTATGTCTGTTATTAACAGGTTCCTATTTGTAACCCTGCCAATGACTCAGAAAACATTTATCGGAAAACCTATCACATGCATGCCAGGACCTTTTTGGGTCATTTTGATGGCCAGGGCTATCAAAACTCTGTGTGTGTGTGTGTGTGTCTCTGTGTGTCTGTGTGTGTGTGTGTGTGTGTGTGTGTGTGTGTCATTTTGATGGCCAGGGCTATGAAAACTCTGTGTGTGTGTGTGTGTGTGTGTGTGTGTGTGTGTGTAACCCCCCTCTTCTTTCTCCTTGCAACTGTCTATTTATACTTACTCCATTGCCTACAGCCCAAGTTCAATGGCAAGTTTCCCTCAGATCCTTATTACTTTGCCTCTTACTTGGCCTGGCCAGCTATATTTCCATGCATATGTTTCTTCAAATATGACCTCTTTTGCTCTTACCAATAAGTCACCACTTGCAATGACATATACGACATTAGACTATAGTTTGGCTTATAAAAATTATAAAATCAAAGTGAAAGATTCCATGAAAGTTTTAATTTTTAAGTAGTTTTGGTTTTTGCAGCACTGGGGATTGATCTTAGAACCCTGCATAGGCTAGCCAAGCACTCTGCCTATAAGCTATCTTATTTTAAGATAGGGTCTTTCTAAGTTACCCAGAATGCCCTTGAACTTGTGATCTTCCTGCCTCAGCCTCTAGGGTAGCTAGAATTACAGGCATGAGCCACCATACCCACCTAATTATTAAGTAATTTACTAATTAAAGAAATACATGTACATTTGCAGTTTTGTCTTTTTTTGGGGGGGCGGTACTGGGGATGGAACCTGAGGGCATTCTACCTCCGAACTACAGCCCCAGCACTATTTTTATTTGGAAACAGGGTCTCACTAAGTTGCGGAGAGCCTCACTAGGCAGCTGAGGCTGGCCGCAAACCCGGATCCTCCAGTCTCAGACTCCCAAATGCTGGGATTACAAGCGTGCGCCACCACGCCCGACTACCATTTACAGTTTTGTCTTTTAACCAGCAACTTAAGTAATTTAAGTAGTTAAAAGGGTAAAACTCCATACTCCATAGGGCTTACCTCCATCAGCAGAGGTCTCTGTCCTATGGCTGCCATGCCCTGAAGAGCATTTACTTCAGCTACCAGAACCCTATGAAGAAGCTATATAATTAAGGAAAAGAGAAAAATAGAATATTTCAGATAATGGTAGAATAATAACACCTAGCAATTGCTATTAACTACACTAAAGGGAAAAGTTTCAAATACCTCTATATGTAATCTAAAAATGACACTATCCAATTTCCAAACAAAAATATTAAGTATCTCTCACACTCTAGAGAGGTACCAAAGAACCTCTGTGGCAGGTAAGGTTAATGCAAGGGCCCTGGATATCTTCTTCCTTCTGGTGAGGCCATTAGCATTTGCCTGGTAGAAAGTTAAGTAATCAAAACCACTCTAGAGTTCTAGCTGGGTGGGATAATTACTAAAAGGAAGATGATGGGGGAAGCTTTTAAAAAAGTTAATGTGGTCTATTAAATCTTATTTCCTGGCTCTTTGATAAAAACCATAGTCCAATAGGCTAGTAACTAAAATCTCTACCAGTGGGGGCGAGGAGGGGGACCCCTAACCTTTTCTGATTGCTCAACAACTGCACCACCTGATACTGCAAATACTTGTAAGCAACTCTCACCTTGACATTGCAGACTGTCTGTCCACGTAAATTCTTGTGTTCACAGTTAGCAATCACTTGTTCAATCTGGGCCCGATCAAAAAAATCCAACTGCAAAGGCTCAGGGATCTCCTGACTGAAGTCAATGGAGTCAAGAATACTGAGAATTTTCCGACGTACTAGAAACAATAAAAATGAAATATACTTGGAGCATTGAAGAGAGGAACAAACCACCATACTCAATTTTCAGAAATATTCAGAAAGAATATTAGTCTAGGAACCAAAGACTCTCTTGAATCCAAATCTGATATTTCTTTTCTTTTTTTTTTATTTTTTAATTTTTTTTCTTGCAGTACTGGGGATTAAACTCAGGGGCATTCTACCTCTGAGCTATACCCCCAGCCCTATTTTTTATTCTTTATTTTGAAACAGGGTCTCACTAAGTTGCGGAGTGCCTCACTAGGTAGCTGAGGCTGGCTGCAAACCCGGATCCTCCGGTCTCAGCCTCCCAAATGCTGGGATTACAAGCATGCGCCACCACGCCTGGCTCAAATCTGGTAATATTTCTGATATATAGCTTACCAAAAAAAGATTATCTTACTTCCCATCATAATCCTACATATTTAAAAATATTTTTATATGATAGGTGTTTCTTTATATGACTTTTGTACAGCAGTTCAGACTTTATAGACACAGGCACAATAATCTCCTGAAGTTTTATGCAATTTAGTATGTCTATAAAATAAATTCATTCTATAAATTCAAGGGCCTTTACCTTTTGTAGTAGTATCAAAGTGAAGGAACCCAGAGACAGACCTATTTTCATCTTCTGTTCCTCCTTCACCATCTGCTGGAGAATCAATAATAATAGATGAGAAAATGAATACTATCTTAAAACTACATTTACTTGGAAATGACAAACAGCATTTTATTTCTAAGTTATTATTTCTAGGGCAAAGAGCCCTTTGCAAATGGATAATTAAAATGCAAAGATTGATGAGGACTCCCTACCAACACTCACATAATTCTTTCTGTCCCTATGGGATCTGCTCACAATTTTAAAGAAAATCTGAATTTCAAAACTGAGAAGACTCAATCATGCCAATGAGATGACAAATAACCTATGTTTAACTTGCACGTATGATACATACTGAAATAGCTTGGGGGATGTTGGCTCAATGTGGCAAACACCACTAAATATTTTGTATATAATGACTGTACTACAGATGTTTAAGACAAAAAAATGAAGGACAATCAAAGGATGATTTTTAAATTTTAAGAAAAAATACTGCAAAGTGGGAAGCACTAGTTTGGTCTAAAATCACATACTACACTTAAGATTCAGATTTGTACTTGCATTAACGAAGACCAGTCATCCACACAACAGAACAAACGTCCGTATTCCATATTCACACATTCACCTGAGTACGGTTTCACCGGCATGTCATCAAGTAGCAGGTGCAGGAGCCTCTGGGTATGTGAGCGCTGACGATTCAGAGAAGTAACTCGGAGTTCTATTGAGGCGGTCTTCATAAGCCATGACATTTGGTTCAGCATAGAGATTTCATATTCTGAAATTTAAGCACATAAATTTAATTTCCCAGAGTATTAACACAAGACCAGAACAGATCTAAATTCTAGATAACTCCTCAGATATTTCCTCATGTAATGAAGTCAATAATTTATGAAACTTGGCAACATCATTTATAACTCTGTAAAACTATGGAGGAAAAAAGATATGAAGGGAAAAAACTAAACTAGTATATGACATTGATACATAACAAACCGGGCATGGTGGTACACGCCTGTAATCCCAGTAGTAACACTCCCAGTAGTTGGGAGGCTTAGACAGAAGAATCACAGATTTGAGGACAGCCTCAGCAAGTAGTGAGACTCTCATCAACCTAGCGAGACCCTGTTTCCAAATAAGAAATAAAATCAGGCTGGGGGATAGCTCGAATATAGAATGCCTCTGCGTTCAATCTCCAGTACCACAAAAACAAACAAACAAAAAAAACCGTAACAAGATTTTGTTTTAAAAAGTAACTTTCAGCCAGGTGTGGTGGCGCACGCTTGTAGTCCCAGTACTTGGGAGGCTGAAACTGGAGGATCCGGGTTCACGGCCAGCCTCAGCTACCTAGTGAGGCATTCTGCAACTTAGTGAGACCCGGTTTCAAAATAAAAAGAATAAAAAATAGGGTTGGGGGTGTAGCTCGGAGGTATAATGCCCCTGAGTTCAGCCCCAGTACCGCAAAAAAAAAAAAAAAGTAACTTTCAAGTATATAACTCATAAAAAAAAAAACTATCATACAATTTGACACTGACTTCATTCTTCCCTTTTGACACTGATTTCACAAAACACATACTTAAAAGAAATTCTACGGTATCTAAAATAAATTTTATATCTCTTAACATAATTAAGGACATTTGATTGATCATATAAAATTAGGGTGAGGAATCACTTATACAACAGGGCTTTTAAAGTTCAGTACTATTTTTATATGTTTGGCTACAAAGCCTTATATGACAGCAGTATAAATAATGTTCACCACACAATGATAATAATGTCAGGCAAAGCCAATCAATTTTTTTAAAAACATACACCATAATATGGAAGATATTAACTATTCTTTTTTATTATCTAGATATAAAAACAGAGTTTGAAAAGCTTTTTTTTTTTTTTTTACGGGAAGAGGAGGTAGTGGGAATTGAATCCAGAGACACACTACCTCTGAGCTATACTCCCAACCCATCCCACCCCCATTTTTTTCTGTGTCAGGGGACAAGTTGTCACTTAATTGCTGAGGCTAGCCTCAAACCTGGGATCCTCCTGTCACAGCCTGCTAAACAGTGAGATTAAAAGCAAATGCTACTGCTCCCATCTTCTAAAAGCTTTTTAGATAAACAAATCTCTGGACTAAAAATAAGAAACTCATGAAAATGAAGTGGAAAAAACTAAGCCAGTATATGACATTAATATACAATTTAAAATTGTTTTAAAATTATCATTAGGTAATACCCTAGGATCTTACACTTTAACTTTAAAAAGTAAATTAGAAGTTGACAATTACTAATAATGGAAATTTATTAATGAAATGTGTGAGCTTTGATTTCCTAAAATAAAAAGATGACACAAAGTAAATTTTTAAAAACTCAATAAGCCACCACTGTCTGAATATATTCCAGATTCAAAAAATTGCTAAAAATAAATTAAAATGAAAACAAAATAGAATCTTGATAAAATTTAATTAGTCTAGATAATTACGATTCATGTCAATAAACTAAGTTGTTTTCTTCTATATTGTTTCAAATTTTCATCAAGACCTAATTGGTTTCAATATTAAACATACAAGAAACAAACCAATTTTATCACCAAAATCTAAATTTCCATAGTTTTCTTGTAGAAAAATTATCTAAAACCAAAAAATTTGGGGTGCTAGCAAAATACCACAAGTGGAAAATTCTATATCTAACCTCATGTGATAGGCTGCAGTCAAAATGTAGGCACGCTAAGAATATATGTATATATTTTTTTCATAGTAGGGATTGAACCCAGAGGCATTTTACATCCTAGCTACCACCGGCTCTTTTTATTTTGGGTTTTTGTTGTTATTGTTGTTTGAAAAAGGGCCTCCCTAGGTTGCTGAATTTCATTACATTGCTGAGGCTGTCCTTGAACCTGAGATCTTCCTGTCTGCCTCACAAGTACTGGGAATACAGGTGTGGGCTACCATACCCATCTGGCACACTGAAAATATTATGTAAAATTATCGTCAGGCTGTATCTATAAAGTGTACATAAATATAAATAATTTTCATGTTTAGGCTTGGGTCCCATCCACAAGATATCTCATTATATATGCATAATATTCCTAAATCAAAAAAGATTAAAAATCTGCAACATTTCTGGAACAAAGCATTTCAAATAACCTACAGTAATAAAGGAATATAATGCCCTACCTTTGTTAGAGAAAGGTAGATGTTGCAACTGCGAGAATAAGAAATCCTGGCTCGTTCTCAAGTATCTCATGGTGGGACCAGATGTATCAGAGCATGCACATAACTGGTAAATCACCTATTAAATAAAAGAAAAAAATTCCTAAATCAGTCTTTTTGAGTGTGCTACACATTTTTAAATAACAAAATATGAATTTAGAGATACTACATGAAAAACTAAGACACATCAACACCTCAAGCAAAATGAATAAACACATATACAAAACATAAACTTAGATTTACACAGTCCTTGGCATTCCACCTCAAGAATAAGTATACTGAAATACAACTGAAGCTGGGCATGGTGGCACATGCTTGTAATCCTAGTACTTGAGAGGCTGAGATAAGAGGACCACAGGTTCACGGCTAGCTCCAGAAACTTAGTAAGCCCCTGTTTCAAAACAAAAAATAAAAAGGAGTAGGGGTGTAGCTCAGAGGTAGAATGCCCCTGGGTTCAATCCCCAGTACCAAAAAAGAAACAATTGAAAGCACTGAGGACTGAGAACCCAGGGTCATGGTACCTCCAATCTATACCCCCAAACCTTTTTATATTTTGTTTTGAAATAGCACCTCAATAGGTTGCTAAAGTTATCCTCAAACCTGTAATCCTCTTTTCTCAGCTTCCCAAGTACTGGGAATACAGGTATGTGCCCCCATACCTGGCTAAATACATATGCATATAGTTAATTAACACATTTTAGTATTTTAACCAAGATTAGCAGCAAATTACTTGCAGTAACTTCTGAAAACCATGCTCATTTCATCTCAACCTCAGAAAGATAATAAATTTACCAGAATTGAAGCAACTGCAAAAATTATAAAGAAGATCCACAAATTCAACTATGCAACAAATATAAACTTTAAATAAAAACTTAACTGAAATCAACAGATTGAGGAGGAAAGAATTTTATATAAAATACAAGGAAAAGTGACCAGCTCTAATATATGTACAACAATCTCCTTTTGGTATATGAATATCATAAAGATCTAAGCAGAACAAAGGGCAAAAATATATGAGAAAATAAAAACAGCTCATAATCAAACAATGTCTATCTTTTTTGAGTAATAAACCATAATTAAGCTGGGCATAGTGGTGCTTCTCTATAGTCCCCAGTACTCAGGAACTAGCAGGAAACTCCCTGGAGCCCAGGAGTTTGAGACCAGCCTGCGAAAGACAAAAAAAATGTGAGTTCAAGGGCTGAGGATGTAGCTCAGTGGCAGACACTTTCTTGGTGTGAAAGAGGCCCAAGGTTGCATCCCCAGCATTGCTGAAGATATTATTAAAGCCCAAATTCTCTTTGTACAATCATATCTTTGTAAATTACCAAGCTCTTCTTAGAGGTTTAAATTTTTTTTCTGAAGGCAGGAGAAGGAAGTATCTTTCTTTAAAAATGTAGCACTGTTTCTTGTTAAAATTGCACATTCTGACTTAGCAGGTCTAATGTGAGGCCTGAGATTCTGCACTAGTAAACTCCCAAGAGGTGATGCTGATGATGTTGGTCCCGGGCCACATTCTAAGTAGCAAGGTCACAGCACACGTCATAAACTGGTAGAGTATGGGTGTAACATTTTGTTTGGCCAGTACACTATTCTAAAAATTAGAAAAAATGTTCACAAAAATCCAGATTTCCAACTTTCTTTATAAAAAAAAAAAAATATTTCAGACAATCTGGCAAAACAGCCTGCATTCCAACATGGTAAAATTAGTAGGAGCTGAGTAGTAAGGCATATGCTCTCCGGGCTCCCAGAGCTTCCTCTTCCCCTTGCCCCCTCCCTTTTTCACTTAAGCCTAGTGTCACTCACTCTCTTCATCTGCTGTTAGACTAGATGATTAAGCTTGTCAATTGCTTCTACTTATATCAAATGCTCACTTGTGTACAGTATGTTTGTTCCCCCACTAAGGAAGAATTAAGTTTGATTCACAGAAACACCTATCTGCAGTCCTCAGAGTGAAAGTAAGTTGGACAGCCAGAGGAGAGAAGAAAATAGTGAAAAGTTATAAAAAGAAATGGAATAACAAAGTAATCTCTCCATGCCATTAGGAGATTAGTGATACATTTCTTATCATGAAAATGTCAATTAGGGTGACAGTTGAGAAATTAATCTCATTTTATAAAGTCTAGTTCTTACAACATTTATAAAATTAATGAAACAAGAAATAAACACAAGTAAAAGTTCTCACCACAATTTCAGCTTTACATTAATCTGACTCTCTACCATCTTATATAGCTATAGGACTTTATTACATTGCTCTTAAAGAAGTGCTTTCGCTGACAGTCTCATTCAAGTTTCACAACAGCATTCTACAGACTGAAAAATTCAGATTTAGAGACATTGCATAGTATGCCCGAGGTGACTTAGTCTGGTCCTTGGCAAAGATGGGAACCAGAGTTCTTCTGTCACCAATCTACCATTCTTACCACCAAAAAGAGATGTTAAAATATAGCACTAATGGAACTGCGCATGGTGGCACATGCTTGTAATCCTAGTACTTGGGAGGTTGAGACAGGAGGATCACAGGTTCGAGACCAGCCTTAGCAACTTAGTGAGACCCAGTTTCAAAATAAAACTAGGGCTAGGGGTATAACTCAGAGGTAGAATGCCCCTGGGTTCCATCCCTACTGCCACAAAAAAAAAAATAAAAATAAAAATAAAGCACTAATGGAGAGTTTCCACTTGGTTAAAATCTCCCTAAAAAATCTAATTTCCCTCATTTTTCAAGTGGTTGAGATCTTTGGCTCTATAGGAAATTTATGCTTTATGGATATTATTAATAAATGAAAGTCTGGTGGAACTACTACATGAGCTCATTTCAACTCCTTCTTAAAGTTTAAAAACATATAACATGTATTTGAAGCCTTCATGTTTATTTCAGTTTACCTGATTAGCCACTACAATGGTTTGATAAGTTAAAATATAGCACTGATGGAGCTGGGCGTGGTAGCGCACGCTTGTAATCCCAGTACTTCGAAGGCTGAGACAGGAAGATCACAGGTTTGAGACCAGCCTTAGCAACTTAGTGAGACCCTGTTTTAAAATAAAGAATAAAAAATAGGACTGGTGGTATACTCAAACACCTAATCAAGTTCCTTCTACTCCGTGCACAAAGCACAGTCTTCTATATACCTGGTAACACAGCTCAGCCAGTTGAGGAGATTCTCGCACAGCCACTGGGCCCATTCTCCCTTCTGTTCCTTTCTCCAAGATATTTAGGATGGCATGCAGGCATGTCCGAGGGCAACCTAACACTCCTACGTGAAACGAAAAGAAAAATTCACTTTTCCTATAGAATTTCTGCATTAGAAACCTTAGGCTGCCTTTACAAAAGTCAAATTCTTTAAACATACACTCTACTGTAAAGGTTTCAATGCCAATTCTCTAAAGCTCCATTTATCCAGTCTTGATCTATGTCCTGAAAACTGACCTATCATACTACTTTTCATATGTTATTTATTTTTTAATGAATTATCCCAAAACTCAATAAATGGCCGCTTAAGATGTACAACTATGAAAATAAATAAATGCCTGTGTGTCTTCTGGCTATACCTGGATCTTGTAGGTTTGTGGTACTGACAGGTTTCTTCAATTCAAAACCCAACAGGTAGAGGGCAAGATTGGGTGGATTGCGTTCCAGAGAGGTGATGAGAAGATTCAAGATGTGGATTCTTGTTTCGTGACGGATTATAGCTAATTTCTTTTCAACTTCTGACCCTTCATTTGGAAATCACAAAATAAAATTACAAAACAACAGAAAACTAACATAGATCAAGTTTAAAAACATAAAGCATGTATTTGAACCCTTCATGTTTTATTTCAGTTTACCCAATTGGCCACTACAATGGTAGTTTGATTTATTTTTTAAGATTCCTAAAAGCTTTATACATTTATTCTGGCAAATTCTTATTTTGTCTTACATTATCGGACAGTTAAGAGCTTCCACTGTTCTTTATATTATGTATATATACAAAGTAAAAAATATGCATATTAATCTGAGCATACCCTCTTCTAGACGTACAAATTCTTCTGTATCTTCACTATCCAAACATTCCACAAATCCAGCCATCAGCTTCTGGCTTACACTCTAACGTGATAGAAAGAAAAAAAAAAATGATAGCTTTTAGAGAAATTATGATAAATACAGTATACTTGTAATTTGAAAAAAAGGCAAGTCCTTGTAAGTATTTAGATTTTGTTGTATTTTTAACTAAAACTCAGTTCCTTAAATTGTCATAAGTTAGTGCTCTACAGAAATAAACAACCCAGGCATGGTGGCACATGCCTGTAATTCCCAGTACTTGGGAGGCCAAGAAAGGAGGATCACAGGTTCAAAGCCAGCCTCAACAGCCTAATATAGCTCACAGCAACTTAGCAAGACCATTTCCAAATAAAACATAAAATAATGCTAGAGGTATAGCTCAGAGGTAGAATAACCCTGGGTTCAATCCCCAGCACCACAAAAGAAATAAACAAAAAATTAAAAAATATACTGGTTTGAAAACTTGCTTGCCTAATTTTCCTTCCCAAAGGATCAAATCAGTATTTAAAAATAATATTAAATGGGGATGGTGGTGCACACCTGTACTCCCAGTACTTGAGAGGCAGAGACAGAAGAATCGCACATTTGAAGCCAGCCTCAGCAACTAAGAAAGTCTCTCTGCAACTTAGCAAGACCCTGTTTCAAAATAAGAAATAAAATACAGCTTGGGGTCTAGTTGAGAGGTGGAATGTCCCTGGGTTCAATCCTCAGTACAAAAACTAAATAATATTAAATTGCTATTTCATGATACTTAATGTTATAAGACTTAAACTAAAATATAAAATTCTCATCGTTATTTCTAAAAGTGTATTACTTATCACTACTTTAATGTTTCTTGGCTGATTTCTCCTTTAGAAATCTAGTAGGATGTTAAAATTAATAACAATTTCTACTAATGAATGTCAACAAACCAAAAACCTTTAGCATCCCCTGATTACCCCCATGGTTTCATGAACCCCATCCAAAGCCACTGATTAGACATATATACCTAAAAATAGTGGTACTCAACTTGAGTGTACCACCACCCAGAGGGCACTCAAAAAGATGTGGGGCCTTTTTGAGGCCTTACATAACTAGAGGTTACTCCTGACATGTAGTGCTAAAGGACCCAATAATGCTAAAGGTTTTGCAGTGAGAGATAATGAGCCACAAAATGAAGATGTCTCACCAAAAGCCAAAAGAGTTCCTATATTAAAATATTATGAAGGAGGATACAATAAAATCCTTTAGCTAAAGCAGTGATTTGCCCAGTAGAGATACAATGGGATAAATGTTTACAATAGAAATAAAAAGCAGATTCCCCAACGGTAGCTATTCAATATAACAGAAATAGAACTATTATGAATTGAGTAAAAAGAGGAACACTTTTAAACGCTCTATAGTATAACATCACACAGAGCGACATAGATATGGCTCACCAGAAAACCACAGAAGTAGGCAGCTCACAACAATGAAACACATTCAGAAGTGGAGAGGTTTGCTTGAGACAGAAGCAACTGACAGAGTAGGAGCAGAAAGCCAACTGAAGTTGCAGCTACAAACCCAGCAGTTTTAAATGCGCTTAGAGTAGCAGCCGCTGTGTAGGATTATACCACCACATACTATAGTATATAGTGTGTGCATCGTATCACTGCGAGTAGTAGGATCTTCAAAGACAAAGCAGAGTCAAGTACACGGGTAGATTTTCACCCACCTTCTATAAATACGATTACTCTTAGGAAACTTTTTCAAACAAAAAATTATGATCCTTCCATCAATACTGTGATTTCTGTCAGAATGTACCACTACCAATACCACCACAAACAATAAAATCAGTTACCTGGTCATGTGTAAAATCTCCAACCAATTTTATCTGAATATTGGAGTTGCACGAGATACAGCAGAGGATCTTGGCACTTTCAAAAGCCAATTCTGGATTAGTATTTCCATGATATAGGTATCTTCAGAATAAGAAAACATTGAGGAACAATGTGATCAAACTTGGCTTCTTATTATTCTCAATAAAGAACTTTTAGAACAAGGGGTTCTCCATACTCATATAGCACTTTGGAGTAAATTAGGAAAAAGTATCCTCTTGTAGCTAGAAACAGCTTGTTTAGGATGAATAGTGTCCCTTCAAAATTGATAAGTCGAAGTCCTAACTGGCAGTCAACTTATTTTAAAATGTAGTAAGTCAAGATGAAGTCCTCAAGGCAGGCCCTGATACATCATGACTGGTGATCTTAAGAGTTGGACAAACACACACACAAGAAGATCACCATGTGAAGATAAAGCCAGAGATCAGGTAATGCTTCTACAAGCCATGAAACACCAAACCACCAGAGAGCTAGGAGATACACACACACGTTTGCTCCTTATCCAGCCCTATCCTCCAAACACCCAGCTTCCCTATGGGAGACAAATAATATTGTCATTTTAAACTTAAGAGAAATTTTTAGTATATAGAATGAGTTAGGAAAAAATTATAAGGTTCACAATAATTAAAATCAAAGCAACTAGAAAAGGAAAGATTAAAAGGTCAATAATATTAATAATAAATGATGCAAGGCCAGGAATGGTGGCGTACTTCTATAATCCCAGTACTTGGGAGGCTGAGACAGGAGAATTTCAGGTTTAAGACCAGCCTCAGCAACTTAACAAGACTCTGTTTTAAAATAAAAAATAAAAAAGACTGGGATGTAACTCAGAGGTAGAACGCCCCTGGGTTAAATCCCCAGCACCAAAATCAGAACAAAATAAATTAATAAGTGATGGAATTGATTTCCAACAAGACAAATTGAATCAATCATTTCTCTACCTACAAATGTAACTTACCTGGCAATGTTTACCACATTGTCTGCCTTCTTAGTTCTGGGATTAATTCCCTGCAAAAGCTGTTCTAAAGGAGAGACTATAAGAGCCAGCTGACTCTCTCTTAGAAGATCCATAAAGAGATTTTCCTTTTGCAGAGTAAGGTTGAGAAGTGCAAGACAATGCTGTACTGCTTTCTCCAGGTGTTTCTTCCCTGAAACCCAAATATGAAGTTAGAAAAGTTCTAATCAATCTTTAAAACTCACAGCCAATTCTTAGAAAAACAAATTAATGGACAAGTTTTAGATTCACAAGGCCGTTGTTTTTTTCAATTTTGTGTGTGTGTGTGTGTGTGTGTGTGTGTGTGTGTGTGTGTGTATGGTACTGGTTGTCCTAGAACCTGCCATCCTCCTGTTTTAGCCTCTGAAGTACAGGGATTACAGACGTGCACCACCACGCCTGCCTCAAATTTTTAAAAAGCAATTTCACAGACTGTTCACCTAAGTAAGTCATGGTTATTGTGACCCAGGTTACTTTTATGGAATGGCTCCTCCATTATCCTTTCCTTTGATTATTTGGATTGGGGTGACCTAGCCACACAGAACATTTGGCAATGTCTGAAAACATTTTTGCTCGTCATAACTGGGAAAGGGTGACTTGTATCTAGTGGACAGAAGCCTATAAAACCAGAATGATTCCCCCCAAACTGCCAATAATGCTAAGGTTGCAAAACTGGTATTTGGGAGGCTGAGATAAGACTGCAAGGTTAGTGGCCAGACTCAGCATCTTAGTAAGAGGCCCTCTGCAACTTAGTGAGAACCAATTTCAAAAATAAAATAGGGCTAGGGATGTAGCTCAGAGGTAAAACACCCCTAGGTTCAAACCCTAGCACCCCCCCAAAAAAATTTTTTTTTATACCCAATTGTTTCTATGGTTTCTTATCTGCACACTGATGATTTATACATTTAAAATCTGTCTTTTCTCTTTTAGATCACAATCACATTAAATAGAGACAATATAGTGCAGAGGTAAGAGGCCTGGGCTCTGAGGCCCTGGATTCAATCCTCAGTAGTGCAACAATAATGATAAGAATACTAGTAACAAATAAATTAAAAAGCATGGGCTTTGGAGCCTAACTGCCTACATTCAAATCCCAGTTCTAACATTTACTGGGTGGTCAGCATAACCTTTTAGTGCATCAGTCTCCTTATTTGTTAAATAGGAGTAAGGTCTACCACAAAGGCTTTTGTATAGATTAACATGCTTTAAAAAGAGCCAAATGCATAGTAAACATCTATAAGTAATAAATGTTAATAGTAATATTAAATAAAATTAATTGAGCACTATACCAGGCACTATAATAAGTGTTATTATAAGCATTATAGGAGAAATAAAAAGGTTTTGCTTTAAAATTAGGCATGTTAAAGATGTGAAAGATAATTTTAATTGCCTTATAGACTCTGCAATAAGACACTGTTATAGTGAGTCTGTATTTCAGTGTTTTCACTTAAAATGCACTCTCATTTAAGCCAGGCAGAGGGGCACACACCTGTAATCCCAACTACTCAGGAGGCTAAGACAAGAGCATTGCAAATTTGAGACCAGCCTCAGCAATGAACTTTTGAGCACCCGTCTCAAAGAAGCAGGGGATGGGGGATGGGGGATAGGGGATGGGGGATGCGGCTCAGATACTCTCATTTAACTTTCATTGACAATACCACTGTAGATAGAGAACGAATTTTACAGTGAAAAAGAACTTCAGAGACCATCTATTTCACACTCTCAGTTTACAAAAGATAACACTGTTCAAAACATTAAGACTTTCAGCCACATACCAGGAAATGGAGCGTAAGTATCAAGCTGCTTAACTCCTTCTTCCAGTAAACTAAGAGCAAGCTCCAACATTGGTGACTCATTCAGAAGATGATACATCAGACTAAAGCCAGGTGGCTTGTAGGCTATAATTTCTTCTCCTACATAGAACATAGCACAACCCAAAAGATGGTAAATTAGTAATTTCATCACACCCTTGATTTCTAGGAAATGCATGAGATTTACAAGTTGAATGGGATCTGAACAGGTGAAGGCAACTTTCAATTCAGAGACAGTGGCACAAACTGTAGAGCAGTAATTCTCATAAGGAAAGTGCTGATTTGCACACAGCAGTCAGTCACCTATTATAGGTTAACTCACTGTAATGTAACGCTCTTGATCTTCTATTCAGCAAAATTTTACTTTATTTTCTCTTGAACAAAACAAAATTATAATAATGATATAAAAATAAATTCTAAATTAAATTATAAATTTTATTTATAAATAATATCTATACATAATGTGTTAAAAATAGGTTTATATACAGCTGACACCTTGTTTAACAGTAAAAGTTAAGTTACCTTGTAACTCCACAAATTGGTCTACAAAATCTTCAAGTTGAGGCTCATAATCTCTGAGCAGTTTGTAAAACACTTCCAAAACAACCTCAGCAACTTCCCACTATAGAAAGAAGCGAATATTTTAAGAACAATAAAATAGTCCAAGGCAGTAGCCTTGCCAGCTTTACATTCCTATCATTTTTCCCTCTGGAAAATGAGTGAAGTCCTTGTCTACTTTATTAATGAAATGCCAAGCAATACAGAAATCCTAATTCACATTGCTTTATTGTCTAAAGGATAATGGACTGGCTCATTTCCCAGCTAAAACATTTCTTAAAGCATTACTTAAGCAATATTTCTACAGAAGAGGGTTGGGCTCATTAGCAAATCCAAAGCTTTCAGTACCTAGTCATATTCAATTTACAACTAAACATCAGATTCCTCTAGGGGCCAAACATTTTACTTTTCTTCTAAGAATCTGGAAAGGACCTGAGAAATTATCTCATGATTGTTATTTCATAAATGAAGCTTGGAGCAGTGACTGAACCCTCAGGATCACACAGCTTCACAGCACACATACTGGAAGTCAAGTGCAGGCAGGTCTTCTAGTTCTTAGACCAGAGTTTCATCCCATCCCTACAGTCAAAGAAGGTCAAAAGACAGTAGGCCTTCCCCAAATGATCCCATTATCACCTCCTTGTTAAAAATTAAATTAAAAGCTATGCACCAATAAGGAAAAATAATTATGTCAAATGGCAAATATGTATATGTATTGAATATATATTCAATAAAATTAAAGCTTAATTTTAAAATCAACTGCATAGAATTTCACTAAGAATAGGTTTGGTCACTGTAGACAGAATGTTTTTTAAAATTATTTTCTTAAAATCATTAATTCCACTACACAGAATTTTATCAGGGCTGAGTTTTGTTTTTTGTTTTTTGTTTTTTTTTTCCCGGTACTAGGGATTGAACCCAAGGGCATTCTACCTCCAAGCTATATCCCCAGTCCTATGTTTTATTCTTTATTTTGAAACAGGGTCTCACTAAGTTGCGGAGGGCCTCACTAAGTAGCTGAGGCTGGCCGTGAACCCAGATCCTCCAGTCTCAGCCTCCCAAGTACTGGGATTACAAGCGCGCACCACCACGCCTGGCTAGGGCTGAGTTTTTTAATGGGACTATAAGATGGCCTTTTATTATTATTATTAAATTATTTAGTTTTTTGTGTTTCCAACATTTTCAAGAAAAATTAAAAAGGCATACAATCACATAATAATGGATTTTAGGATAGATAAAATACATATTCTCTATTATTTATCTCAATCCAAAGCACTGTTTTGAGCCAGGCGTGGTGGTGCGCGCTTATAATCCCAGTACTTAGGAGGCTGAGACCGGAGGATCCAGGTTCATGGCCAGCCTCAGCTACTTAGTGAGACCCTGTTTCAAATTAAAGAAAAAAAAATAAGACTGGGGTGTAGCTTGGAGGTAGAATACCCCTGGGTCCAGTACCACAAAAACAAAAACAAACAAAAAAAACCCCACTGTTTTGGTGAGAAGCTACTGTCCTAAATATAGTTACATCAGCTCAAGAAGACTTTCAAGGAAAATAAATTCTAAAATTTGGGGGAGGGGAAATCTGTGGGGTGGAACTGAAGTCAATGGCAGCCAGAGAAGCAGCAGCACTTGAAGTGCAGCTACACACAGGTGAAAAGAGTGACATCTGGAGGAGGCGGCTGACTGGAGCACCAAACACTTAGGTCACGCTGACCTTTTTAGAAATGGCAGACAAGACATTTAAAACAAGTGCAAAAAACTGTCGGAACATTTTATTGAAGAGATAGCTGTGATCAGCATCCATTATTCATCTGAAATGACTTTTATTAATGAGGCATGGCTGCTATTACTGTCTTCATCAGATCAGATTTATGTTAACAAGAGAGTTCTAGAGCTTAAATAAAATCTATTCCCCTCTCAGTGTTTATTTTTACCACAAGGGAAACAAAAGTTATAAAGCAAATGACAAAAAAATGAACTTTGGTTATTTGTGACTAAATATTAGAAACAAACTATGCCCGCCCACTGCCAGGGCAGTGAATAAGCAAACTATGTTAGATACAATTAATGCATCGTATACTATGACTAAAAAGGACTATATTCAAAGAACTGTTAATGAATGAAAAAAACTTCATGATGCTAAATGGCAAAAAACAAATATACAGTAATATAACTAATTATCTCAAATGTTGTTTAAGTATATATGCATAGGAAAAGACTAGAAACAGGTATCCTTCTTCTGGCAATAGGATTATAGGTGAAAGAATTTCTTCGTATATTTTTCTGTATTTCTCAAATTTCCCCAAATTAGCAGAAACCAAGCTAATGTTATAATCATTAATACAATCCTCCCCCAGAAAAATCCCAACAAGTTCAAAAACAACAAACTATAAAAATAAAACAAAAATGTTCCTACAAGATACATCCTAGGGAATTCTGTGAGGTAATAAACAGTATTATGGACTAAATTGAATTACATCAGAACCTGGAAGGATCTCTTACATAGCTTAGTGGTTATGAGCTTGGATCTGGAATCAGAGTCCTAGGTTCAAATCCTGGTCCTGGACCTTAGGCAAGTTCCTTAACCTTGCTAAGCCTCCATCTGTAAAATGGGAATATTAATAGTACCTGCCTCAAGGTAACACTGGAATTACATAAGATGACATATATGATAAGGTCAATGGTATCTTGCAAGCGGAGCCAATATGTGCATAAATAAATGTCAGTGCTCCCTCAGCCTTCATCCCTCAGGCATGCCTAACGGATCACAGTGCTCCTTCCCATCAGGCCAAGACTCTGTAACCCACAACTGCTACTAATAGAAAAAGGTGAGCAAGTTTAAATTTATTTCAATCCCTAACCTAAATCATCCCAGTAAGGGGCCAGTAATGTGCTTCCAACAAAGGTATAACATTTTTGGTCCAATTTTCGTAAAAATTTGTCCAATTAAGCATCTTGAATGAATGTGAATGCTTATCATTTACATTACTGATCACCAAAATGTCAGTGCTTTGATTTTAATGTACAGATATATTTTTAATGCACATAAATTAATCAAACCAGAGACATTTCAGATTTAAGACTGAATTCTATGAACTTTTGAAAGCTAAAGTGAATTCATAGTCCCTTTCACCTCGGGTACATTAAAAATTTTTTTTTTAAAGTAACAATAAATTAATAAGGAGAAAAACTGTTTTCTCTGAACTTAACCTTTTCAGCTGCTCTCCGGTAAGCTCTTGTTCGGAATCGGAGAAACACAGAATCTCTAAGAAACTGCAAATAAGGATCAAAGCCAGGAGGCCTCAGACCAGCACCCAAATTAGAAGGAAATGAGCTCTCCACCAGGGTACTAATCAGCTGGCAAAAGGCCCGAGTTAACGGGTATTCTTCACATCGGGATTCTATTTCATTTAGTTCAACCTTCAAAGAAAAATAAAGAAAACTTGGTCATATAAAACTATCAGCCTTCAAGTCCTGAGCATTTTACAGACATTAACTCACTTATGATAATGTAACACACCAAAAGACAGGAAAAGCTATTACCATTTTTTCAGAGAGGAAACAACACAAAAGTATTCTATCATCCCAGAAGAGTCAAAACAAAGAATTTCAAATTCCTGCATATGCTCCCAAACTTGGATTAAAAATAAAAATCTTACATGTTTCTTTAAAAAAGAGAGAAGGAAAATAAAAACTCAAAGAAGTCTCACTTCAAATACTCAAGAACAGTAATTAAACCAAGATCAAACAAAGAACTTTCAGTTGGAATGGTTGACATGTAACATCCTTTTCCCAAGCCAAAACATTAAATATTGTGGTTGATTTCATTAAGTTTCATCCTCATTTCAACACTGATCAGAAAACCTATCAACTGCAAAAACATTAAATTTGAAAACTATAGAAACAGGTTAAGAATAACTTTTCAGACTTTTTATGATAATATGTATGAAGAGTATATAGCATTTAAAATAAAAGGAAAACTTTACCTCGATACCAATAGCTTGCCTCTGGCTTGGAACCCTGACAGTCTGCAGGATCTTAAAAAGAGTAAGAAGTAGATGTCAGGAGGATTCCTCATTCATCAGTAAGGAGATGTGGCTATATAATTTAAAAGTCACATCCTCACCCACTGCACCCATACATCTCAGAATGTCCATCAGAAATAACCGTTGAGCAGTCCCTGATGGACTTTCATTAGCAATTCTAGTATATTCAGATAGTACATTCAGATAGATTTTGTAGAGTATAGGAAACTGGTAATTTCTAAGAGCACATGACATCTTTACTCAGCAAATTTCCTCAGAAATTCTGGGAATGAATCCTAAAAAGGATTTACAGGATGAAATCTTACCAACACTCAAGACTACTTAAACCAGGAAGTAAACTTACAGAATTAACGATTTGAAAAAATTATGTATCTCTCACCCTCAAAATAAGAAGTAAATTAAGTATAGATCTCACAAAGTAGGCAGAAGCTGTGAGCTAAGATATTCTGTCTTGACCTTGCTACAGGCCTAAGTAGTTTATGGCATTATGTAAAATATTATTCATGATACTTTACTCTCCTGCAAGTCAAGAGCATACTATTAGGTAGACTCCCTTAAAACACAATTGTGTTGCTCTAAGGATAGTAATGTCTACATATAAGGCACTGGTAAGTACCGATACACTCACTAATCAAAAGGAAAATATTAATGGTAAGCCAAAAGTGGCTCAGCCTTTCAACACACACCAATTTCATTAACTACTGTTTATATAAAGTATCATTCACATTTTCAGGACACATTTATTGGAAAATAATTTACTTCAAAATGGTTGGTTCTGTGAATAATGAGTTAAAATCAGATTTTTGTTGTATTATTTATATGTTTATGTTGTATTGCTTATAAAACAAACACATATTCCACCTAACCATTTCCTTAGGGATATTTTTATAAAGCTTGTCTTTATTTTTCTTTTTTACTTTATAAAAAAGGGAATAACTACATTTCATAGAAAAATTCCAATAGAGCTTTTATTTGTTTGTTTACTGTGGTACTGGGGATTGAACCCAGAGGCATTATACCTCTGAGCTAAATACCTGCCCTATTTTATTTTTATTTTAAAACAGGATCTCACTAAGTTTCAGAGAGACTAGCTAAGTTGCTGAGGCTGGCCACAAACCTGTGATCCTCCTCTCCCACCTCTCAAGAATTAGGATTACAGGCACGTGCCACCACACCCAGCAAGCTTATATTTAGCAAAAGAAATATTAATAATTCACTGAGACTTCAAACATTATGTGATCCCTATACTCTCCTTCCCATATCAGCTTAAGTACATTCCCTAAATGTGAAGTCAAGAATTCTTGCTATCATATTTCCACTTTTGCCAAAATTTATGATCCTGTCAATAAGTTTCCATGACCAATAATAAAAACTCTTCTGAGTAAAAATAAGTAAATAAAAAATAAAAAAAAACTCTTCTGGCTGCTGCTAAAATTTCTGTGCAAACTTAGCAAACAGACCCCTCTCTTTAGTAGGAAAACAAGCCCCATGATATGTAGCTATACAGATATTTTACTCTTCTAGTATAGGGCAGGATGGGCACAGGAAAAAAGATACTTCCTACATGCAATGAGTACAGATGACTTTTTTTTTTGTCCTTTTTGTGGTACTGGGTATTAAACCCAGGGGCATTCTACCTCTGAGCGACATATGTGGACTTTTTAATTTTTTATTTTTTAAACAGGGTCTCACTAAGTTGCCCAGGCTGGCCTTGAAACCTGAAATCCTCTTGTCTCAGCCTCCCAAGTATAGGGATTACAGGTGTATGTCACCATGCCTGGCAGTACAGATGACTTCTGAAAGCTTCTATCAGTCTGTTCATGAATACCAAGTTGAAGAATTCTATTCACCTAGTAATATCTTATAGATACTCATTGGGAAGTTCATAGTATACTTACTATAAATTCCATTTATACAGTATTACCAAGCTCATTTTGCAAATTATACAAATAAGGAAGTTCATAATGCTACCTGAGTATATTCCAATGATTGCCAGAGGGAAGCAGCAATTTCAGGAGACTTTCCAAAAGCTGCAAGTGTCTTTAGTAGCTCAGCTTTGAGAACAGGGGGAATACTGCATTGCAGGAGCCCCAGAATCACCACAACAGGCGTCCACTGAGGATGTTCACACAGTGCCAAACGAGCATTTTCACTCTGAGAATTGAACACAAGAAACACTTCCCATTTTTATTTTATTTTTGAGAATGGGTCTCACTATGTTGCCCAGGCTGATCTCCAATTCCTGAGCTCAAGTGACCCTCTTGCCTCAGCCTCTTTAATAGCTGGAATTATAGGGGCATGCCACCAAGTCTTACTTTCCATTTTTAAAATCTAAAAAAAAAAAAAAAAAAGATCAGTAATCATCTAAATAGCTATCACTCATATTGAGCCCTCACAGGCTTAATATACACTAAAATAAAGAAAAGCCTATCATTTATGGTTGAAGGCTACCAACGAATCAAATCAGATCACTGGTCTGGTCAATGCAAAGAATGAAAGAAAAATAGCCTTCGTAGAAATACTTTTGCAGATCCAAGTATGGAAGAGAATCCTGTATTCAGAGACAAATGGTCTGCCAGGATGACGTCACATAAACCTCACCTAGACATTTTAAGTCCTTTTTAGAACAATATAATATACTATAATGTGATGCATGAGTGAGTATTTTATCTTCTTCTGAGGAAAAAAATGGAAAGATAGGGCATCATTTCATTTAATTCAATGAGATGTTAAGCATGATTAGAAAAGCCCAAAATCTGTAAGACATTATTCCTATCCTTCAGAGAATATGTCATACTGATCAACTTAACTTTGTTCTAGTGAACAAGAGAAACAAATAAATGAGAACTGTAAGTTGGGAAATTATGAAATAAAAATGATGTTTTTTCATAAAGATTAATTTGGTACTGAAAGGTAAAATGATTGAATGTTAAGAAGAAAAAAAAATTACATAAATAACTTTTTCTAATTAAAGCTATTCTTTACATGTATACACACATCCTAACAAGCACACATTATCTCTATACCTATGCTAGAAAACCTTCTAGAAAGATGAACATCCAACAAGTGATTCTTACTTGCCCCTCTAGCTACCTTCCTTCAGCTTCAGCCTATTATTTTCATGCTAAGATTATGCCAATGAGCAAGGCTACCTACAGGTCAAGAAAACAAAGAACTTAAGGGCAAAATGCTATATATGTGCAAAATTTATCATTCACAAAATTTAAGCATTAAAAGAAAATATTGGCCCTTTAAAATGCCATGTGCTAGAATATAAAGTTATGCTGTGGAAATTATGTTGTGGATAACCTACCCAAGTAATGATAGTAGACGTGAGCTGCAGAAAAGCAATCAACCCATCTTGCTCCTTCTGGGTGATGCCACGTGAAGGAAGGTGTCGGTACTGGACACTATCTGCACTTGGAAGATCTTTCCGGAGGTGTTCATGGTAAAGCATCAAGGAATGAAAGAAATGCTCCCAGGAAACAGGACTGCCACCAGCACCCTGAATATTTTCAACTATGAAGAAAGCACAGAATACCTTTTATAAAAGTCTAGTCATTTCTTAGAAATGGAAAGAAAATGAATTTAAAACAATACACTGTTTGCCTTTGTCTTGGCACAAAGGCAATCCCTGTCCTAGATAAGCAGTGGGTTTTCTTCCCTAGGTAAGTAGTATGTTGAAAAGGGATCCAAATCCCTCTGTAAGCTAGGACTCTGGATTAATTTTTCCTAAGGGATGAAGTGGTACTCATGTAATATAAACTACTTTGGATCTCAGTTACCTGGTTCATATCCAGGAGAGTTCTCTGTGCAGTCGTGTAGCTATATAGGCCTACTTTTTCTCCACAAAATAATTCATAAGCATTGAGCTTGAATTTCCAAAAAAGAGATAACTATAGTCAAGAATCATAAATTACACTACTCTGTTACATACCAAGCACCGGGGGCAGGAGCACAGCACACAAGACAGACAGGCACTGGCAGAGAAGTCAAGACACTGGCTTTACAGCCAGGCAGATCTCTGTTCTAGTCATGGCTCCCCAATGACCCCAGGTAAATTATTTAACTTTTCTAAACCTCAGTTTCTTCAAATGTAACAATAAAAATAACATCTACTGAACAAAACAGGTGTTCAATTTCTTTTCCCTTTTGCAATGTTTCTGGTTTATACAGGCCTAAGTCTGAAAATGAAATGAAGAAACTGGGAGTTAAGAAAAAATTTTAAAAACTAGTACTAAGATAAAGAAATCAAACTCATGTGACAAAAGTATAAACTTTGTAGCCGGGCATAGTGGCGCACGCTTGTAATCCCAGTACTTGGGAGGCTAAGACCAAAGGATCCAGGCTCGCGGCCAGCCTCAGCTATTTAGTGAGGTTCTCTGCAACTTAGTGAGACCCTGTTTCAAAATAAAGGATAAAAAATAGGCCAGGCGTGGTGGCACATGCTTGTAATCCCAGTACTTGGGAGGCTGAGACAGGAGGATCCGGGTTCACGACCAGCCTCAGCTATTTAGTGAGGCCCTCCGAAACTTAGTGAGACCCTGTTTCAAAATAAAGAATAAAAACTAGGACTGGGGGTGTAGCTCAGAGGTAGAATGCCCCTGGGCTCAATGCCCCAGTACTGCAAAAAAAAAAAAAAAAAAAAAAAAAAGA